>PVHY01013677.1:0-40677 GCA_004024945.1 Uropsilus gracilis
CTCATATTGGCGGAAATAAGCCAAAAAGAAAAAGAGAAGTACAGGATGGTCTCACTTATATGATGGATATAGGGAAAATCAAACAAAAAAATGAAAACACACACACACAAAAAACAAAAACCATGGACACACCTAAAAGAAATCACATTAGCAGAAACAAGTTAAAAAGATAAAGACAGACACCAAATGGTTACAACTCGGGGTGGGGGGGCGGGAGAGGGGGAATGGTCAGGGAGGGTGGGGGGGTGAATCCTGGTATTACAAAGATATGAAATGTATATATATATAAACTATTTGATTATAAAAAAATTAAAAAAAATTTTAAAGGCCACAATCATAATTTCTCTCAATGATTAAGAGCACTTGGCATGGACTAACTTACACAATTATCTTTACAATCTTGTATTACTGTGCAAAGAAAAGACTGGCTGGAGTTTCTAATCTTCATTTTGATATCTTCCCTAATTCATGAATTATTTATAATACATGTTTGTAATTCCAGACATGAGGGTTTTGTGTGGGTAGGTTTCTTATAAAAAAAAAATTAAAAAAAAAATAAATAAATAAAAATCAAAAAAAAAATAAAAAAAAAACAAAACTTAATTTTGAAAAAAAAAAAAAGATAGTATAAAGAAAGAGAACTATAGAACAATCTCCCTAATGAACACAGATGCAAAAATTCTAAACAAATCCTGGCAAATGGAATCCAACATTGCATAAAAAGGATCATCCATCATGACCAAGTAGGATTCATCCCAGAGGCACAGGAATGTTCAACATTCGAAAATCAATCAACATAATCCATCGCATCAACAAAAAGATAAACAAAAACCATATAATCATATCAATATTTGTGAAAAAAGCATTCAATAAAGTTCAGCATCATTTCATGATGAAATCCCTGGAAAAAATTGGCATAAAAGGAACATACCTCAACATAATAAAAACTATATACAACAGACCCACAGCAAATATCATCCTCAATGGGGAAAAACTGAAACCATTTCAATTAAGGTCTGGAACCAGGCAAAGATGCCCACTCTCTCCACTCTTTTTCAACATAATTCTAGAAGTCCTAGCTAGGGCAATAAGGCAAGAGAAAGACACAAAAGAAATCCAAATAGGGAAAGAAGAAATAAAGTTATCCTTGAATTTCTTTATACTGCCTCTTTTGAAATCTGATTAGAAGGTACAATCATCCATATCTTTTGGGGTGATACTGGAGAGTTATTTCTTTGTGGTGTGATGTTCCCTTGATATCTCAAATTGCCATATATTCTTTTTTCTACACATTTTACTTAGAGTTTTGAACTATTGATACCATCCCAGGTTTTGGCATTATGGTTTTTATATGATGTGAAATCTGGGGTGGGACAGGCTAATATTTGTGGTTATACCAGTATCCCTCCTCTCTGGTGTGACATAACAGAGTCTCTGCTTTCTCTGTGTATCTCAGTGGACTTCCCAAGATTAGGACCAGTACTTATATATGTGGAGAAGGATAAGTGCAGGCCAGTGCACTATCTTTGTATCTTTCACTGGATACCTAAACTGATGGAAGAACCCCAAATCCCCCATGAGTATTTTCTCTGTCAACTTTCTTTCTATAACATTTAGTGCTCCCATACTCAGTATCACTAATATGCAGCACAATGGTTTGTATGGAAGACTCCCACTCATATCCATAAGATTCAAGCATCTTTCTCTACTCACCTCTTATTCACTGAAGCATGATTATCCTGTATTCCATCTCCCATAGGATTCCAGGTCTCTGGTGTTCAAGAGACCCCAAGCCATGGAATTCTTGGGGGCAGTATGCCACTGGTTATCTTAGATAACATTCTGTGACACAAGGAACCTCTTCTGACCTCTTGGATCCTGGATCTTCTAGAAATGTAATATTGTTGAAGAAAAAGAAAGCAATTTAAGATGGAAACTGAATATATCTGTATGAGAAAAAGAGTAAGTGAAACAAAATTATATAGAACTGTTATGAAAAGGCAATTTTGAGAATGAAATTATATATGTTGGGTATTTTTATATATAACAATATTTATAGTTATATGTTTAAATTTAATTTACATATATTTATATAAAACAAATATTTTATAAATTAATTTTATTTAGATATACATGCATATACATAATTTACATTATATTTAAAATTCTATTTCTAGACTTAAGGTTATTGAAATAAATGTTTATTATAAAGGTTATAACAAATCTTAATATCAATAGTGGGTTTATGGCTAAATGATCATTGGTTTTATTTCATCTAGTGAAAGGATAACTTTTTTGCAAAATATTGATTTTTTAATACAATATTATAAAGGTTGAGCTTTAATTTTTAGAGCAATTTATACAAAATGTGAAATATTCACATTTTATTTTCTTTATAATCACATTGTCAGTTAATAAAGTTAATCTATTTTTCTTGGTTTCAAAACAACTAAGACTTATTTGTAATATATAAGCATTGATATAAGCCTTTGAAATATCTGTCACTCTGATTACATGAATAATCAATTGTTCTTTTATAATAATATTTATACATTTTAAAAATATTGATACTTTTTACAGGAATCCCCAAATCAAAATCTAGACAAACTCCCTTCAACTTTATAACCATTGTTTTTTTTTTTTTTTTCAGAAGGACACTTAGAATAATATCTTATAAATTCATCCTTATGGAAAGATTTTAAATTAATTAGGATAATTTGACAACATTGTCAAATAAGAAGTGATATTAAGCCTTCTCTATATTTATTTGTTTATGTATATGATATATATTCTAGATGTTTTAGGAAATTTTAGGAAGATGATATAATGTCATCACCTAATAATGGTATAATCAAACTTGTTTTTCAATAACATTTGATAAGTCTCATTCAACCTTTAATCTGATTATTTTAAAGTTTTATTTTGTGGTATAAAGAAACTTAAAGTCTTTTTATTTTAAGTCTCTTAAAAAGGCTTTTATGAAAAAGATGTTTCTCTAATAATTTTCTAATCCATAAACTGAACTGGCTAAGTAGATTCCAGAACTTTAAAAACTGTAAAAACTGGATTCAAGGACACAACCACAGCATGGCAGAACAGGAAGACAGAAAGCAATCACTCTCCAAAAAAATCTTTGAAAAACTAAAAAATGACTGATATAAAATCCCAGAAAAATCCAGACTCTCAATCCAAACCACCAGGCTACCTCCAGGAAGACCAAAAACAGAGCAAAGTACAAAAGGCTATAGATGGCTTGGAGAGCAGCAGCTTCTCTGAACTGAGTGGCTGCTATGTCAGTGATTAGCACACCATTGAGAAGAAAATCACAGCCAGCTGAAATTTCAGCCATCATCATCATCGTCATTATCATCGTCATCATCATTCTCATCATCATCATCGCCTCTGAACCCAGCCCCAGATGAATTCAGCAACCTTGGTTGCCCAGGGGCCTCTGGAGATTGAAAGTGCATACCACCACTGCAGCTGCTTACAGCTCTTCAGAGGAGCCACTACATCAACCATCAGCACAGCAACTGAAGGCGCACACCCACAGCCAGCTGAGACTATGCTAACTACAACTGAAGACAATTTGGGTGCTGCAGTGACTCAATGGATTAAGAGTACAAGTCATCACTGTTGCCATTAAAATTTGAAAAGCCTTTACCTGTGTCTACAACAGGTACAGAAGCAGGAAAATCACTCCCCACACTCCCAATCTCTGAAGGGTCCGACCAAATAATCTCAATTAGGATGGGTAAAAGCTTACCTGCAAAGGACAATTTGCCCAGCATGGGAGAGCCCATCTCCATATGGACACTCTCAAGTAGGGTCAGCTGAGAAGTGCAGATCATTCAGCAGAGGAGAGTTCCTCACCCCACACAGAAAAAAAAAACAAACCACCCATTACTAAATATCCCTTTTTTTCTGTTTACTTTCTATTTTTGTTATGTATTGCTTTGGATTTCTTTTGTATGCTCTTTCAGTTTTGTTTTGCTTTCCTCCCTTCCTGCCTTATTATCTTTTCCCCTTATTTATCTGCTTATTTTTTATTATTCTTCCCTATCATATTTTTTCTTTTTCCCTTCCTTTCTATTCTTCCCCTCTTATCACTGCCCATTTTTTACATTGTCTTTCCCTTTCTAGTAGCCACAGCAACCAGATAGAAGTAACCAGAAGTAACCTGCTTGCTGTCAGCAAGGGACGAGTTGACAGAAACGGATGAGAAAGTAGCAGGGACTTTCATCGCTACCTCTGCACACCAACTGCAGCTGCCTAGGCAGTAGACAGATACATTAATGATTTGGTAAGGTCTCCAAGAAGTAATGCTCACTAGTATCACTGACAGAAAAAAACCAAAGTCAAACTATGGAATGGAAGAAAACCACAAATGATCAAATAAATGTTTCAGGAAACAACAGACCACAGTTATAAAGTTAATCCACTGAAATCAACAGTGTGGACACAGAAGAATATTTAGATCTGAAGAAAAGGATTTAGAGCCACCATAAGGAAAACACTGAAAGATTTAAAAGGAAAGGCACAGAAGGCACAGAAGTAAATGTAAACAATGAAAGATGTAAGCGGAAAAGCATAGAAAGATAGGTAAACAGAAAGAGCTAAGAAAAAGATAGAGAAAGAATAAATGATATGCAGAAAACAATGAAGAAATTAAGGAATGACAATGGAACTTTAAAAATGTAGGAACTTAATAAAATCTGTGAAGAAAGAATAAAAAAATGGAAGAACAGGTCAGTACCTTTGAAGACTCAGAGGTAAAAACAATCCAAAAAGAAAAGGAAGGAGAGGTGCAAAAGAAGACTGAAAAAAATTCCAAGAATTATCTAACACCATGGGAAAAGGAAATATTAGAATCAGAGCAATCTTAAAATGAGAAGAGATAGACAAAGAAGCTGAGAAAATATTCAAGAAAATAATTGAACAACCCAAATGTGAAGCAATAAATGAAAACAGAGATACAAAAACAAAAATAATAGTCAATTTCTGTAGTTACAAGAAAACTACTTCAAGAGACCTGATAGAAGAACTCCTAAAATCACAGGAAAAACAAAACATAGTGAAGTTTCCAAGAGGCAAGAAACAGATAACTAATAAAGGAAAACCTATCAGACTCACAAAGATATCTCAGAATAAACACTTCAGTCAAGAAGAGAATGAAGTAGCATATATAACAAACTATAAGAAAAGAAAAGCCAGCCAAGAATACTTTATCCTACAAAGCCCTTCTCCATCTATGAGGGAAAAATATGGTTCTCAAAAAAACAAAATCTTCAGAAATTTACTTCTAGTAAACTTCCCCTGCAAGAAATAATACAAGAAGCTTTAACATTTAAAACAACAGAAGAATGAACAAGGAGAACATAGCAAGGTAATGAATGACACACAGAAAGATGAACAAAATGACAAGTACAGACATCTATATATCAATAATCACCCTAAATATTAATGTAGTAAACACACTGATAAATAGACACAGTAACAAATGGAATAAAACACAGGATCCATCCTTCTGACTCCAGGAAACACACTAGTCTGCTGAAGGTAAGCATACACTCAAAGTAAAATGTTGGAAAACAATCATGCAAACAAAGGGATTCCCCCTAAAAGGTTGAGTACAGTCATACTTAGACAAAATAGATTTCAAATTGAAAAGGGTGAAAAGTGACACAGATGGTCACTATATAGTGATCAATAGCTCAATACACCAGAAAGACATAGTACACATCCATTTATATGCATCAAAGGAAGGTTCACCAAAACATATCAGACAATTGCTAACATCTCTGGAAAAAGACAGTAGAGAGAATACATAAGTAGTAGGAAAGTTCAACTCCCCACTCTCAATAAGGTATAGATTAACAAGACAAAAAATAAACAAGGACAGTGTAACTGTATATGAACACCTAGCCCAAATGGAAATAATAGATATATAGAGAATGCTGCATCCCCCCCCAAGAAAATAACAAAATACACATTTCTCAAGTGCACATGGATCATTCTCTAGGAAGGACCATGTACTGGGCCCAAAGACTAGCATCAACAGATTCATGAAGATTGAAATCATATCATCTATTTCCCCTGTCCCTAAAGGCATTAAATTAAATCAACCAAGAAAAGAGGGACAGGAAACCCACCATTTCTTGGAGACTTTGATCATCACACTTGAAAACTAATGAATACATGAGGAAATCAAAGAACAAATAAACAAATATTTCCAGATGAATGACAATGACACCTTCCAGAACATGTGTGGACATACAAAAGTACTAAGAGGAAAATAAATACTGATAGAGTTGCACAATAATAAATGAGAAAACATCTAAAGAAACAATCAAAATTCAAATCTGAGAGAACAAGAGGGAACAACAAAAACTGCAAAAGCAAGTAGAAGGAAGGAAATAATAAAATTCAGGCAGAAATAAATATAATAGCAAAAAAAAAATCCAAAACATCAATGTGACAAAAAGCCAATTCTTTGAAAAGATAAAAAAGTAGATAAACCTCTAGTCATGCTTACAAAGAGAAGGGAGAAAACATAAATAGAATAATAAATGAAAGAAAGGAAATTATAACAGAAAAAGTAAAAATTCAGAGGATAATCAGAGATTACTATGAACAATTATATGCAAAGAAGTTCAAAAAACTTGATAAGATGGACAAATTTTTAGAATTATACCACCATAAAAAAACTTGATAAAATATATAAAAAGCATACATAAACCAAATACAAGCAGTAAAACTGAAAAACTTCCTCTCCAAAAAAAAAAAAAAGCCTTGGACCAGATGGATTTACAAAAAAGTTCCACCAGACATTAAGAGACGAAATGGCTCCAGGTTAGAGAGGGTCTGGTGTTCAGATGGAGGTTACCAAAGACAGCGGTTTAACAGCAGGAATTCCAGTGGTAAAAACTGCTCACAGCACAGAGACCCAGAAGCATGGTGCTTCACGTAATGGGGAACCAAGGACACTGACTACTCATGTCTGTCAAGACACCCCATATAAAAAAAGTTTATACAACAAACCCTAGACACATCACTAAATAAAGACACATGCTTGGGGGCACCAAAAACATTTAAAACCCATCAATTTAAAAGAGGGGAAAGAATGAAAAAAGAAGATAGACAATACAATAGAAACCACACATACGCACCACATTCACTGACTGAAAAATAACTTGTCCCACAAAATAGCCAATGGAAACAAGATATATCCACCACAGCAGCAAAGGCACAGAGGCAAAAATAACCACAACTTGCTCAGCTTCACCATGTCATCTAATTCTAAAACATCAGTGAATCAATACGTAGAACAATTCCAAAAGGAAAGAACAGGAAGGAGCAAGACTACAAATATGCAAGCAAGCCCTAAGAAGAATAACTCATCACCAAAGGATAAACAACCTGCGGAAACCAACATGTAGGACATGGAAGAAACGCTATCTATGTCAGACAAAGAATTCAAAAACTATTTGTTAAATGCATTAAAAGAGGTAAGGGAAGATGGAGAAAAAATGGAAAGCAAGAGGTCAGAAATTGTCAATGAGCTAAGAGAAGTAAATATAAAAAGGAAAGTAGCAAAATGAGCAATATCTTTTATGAACAAAAGAATGAGATTGAAACCCTAAATAAAAAGCTGACTGAGATACAGTTTCTAAGAGGAGCAACAGAAGAGCTCATATTTGCAAGGAAAAGCCAGGAAAGCAGATTAGAAGAAACAGAAGAGCACATTAGCACACTTGGGGACACAGTAATAGAGAGGATAGAGATAGAAAAAGAGAGAGAAAAACAAAGTAAGAAGACAAAAGAAAAAATCTGAGATCTGTCAGATACCCGAAAGAAAACAAATATAAGAGTAACTGGAATGCCAAGAAATAGAAGAGACATAGGATCTGAAAGGCTTTTCAATGAAATAATGGAGGAGAATTTCCAAAATCTGAAGAAAGAAATGAAAACAGACATACAGAAAGCAAAAAGGACCCTAAACTACTTTAATGAAAGAAAAAACAAAGCAAGACATATCATAGTAAAACTCTCAAGAGCCAAAGATAAAGAAAAAGTTATGAGATTAACAAGAGATAGGAAACAGATAACTACAAAGGAAAAAATATAAGACTCACCAAATTTCTCAGAAGAGACACTCCAAGTAAAGAGAGAATGGGGCCACATCTTCAAAACACTCCAAAACAAAAAGTGCCAGCCAAGAATACTCTACCCAGCAAAACTGTACCTTCCTTATGAAGGTAAAATTAGAACCATCTCAGACAAACAAAGGCTCCAGAAATTTACTACCACCAAACCCCCACTGCAAAAACATCTACAAGAAACCATAAGACTGAGAGAAGAGAAAAGGAAAATGGGAAAAACTTTTTTAAAAACTTTATTCAAATTGTCTCAAATAATTCATGCTTCAAGATTGATGAATATAGAACACTTCTTTAAAACTAAGGTGGGTATCTAAGTCATCCTTTTCCCCAAGTTCCTTTTCTTTATTTCTATGTAAAATATAATGAATCTTTTAAAAGAAGACATTTTTATATCACAAAACAAAAATAAATAGAAACAGGTAATGAAATAAACATATTTTAAAGTATTACATTTAAAAAAAGAAACCCTAAGACTGAAACCCACAGAAAAATAAAAAGAATGAATAATTAAAGAAGAAGAATGTAAAACTGCAATTTGCAAATGAATGGACCATGGCCATTCAGGTTAGGCATGGACTTTGTCTGCCTTCCCAGCCTCTCAGGCTGGGACAGCCATCCTGAAGGTCAACAACTTCCACCCCAAAACCCAAAAGCACCGGCGCCACTACGCGGCACCGGGGCAAACTAAGAAAATGACACTCACTACCAAAAGCACATAGGCAGAGATAACCACAACTATATAGGCTTCAACATACCTAATACTAGAGCAGTAGTCATCCAATATGTAGAGCAGACCTGAAAGGAAAACACAGGAAGAAGGAAGAACATAAATACTCAAGCAAGTCCTAAGAAAAATAACTCACCACCATAGGATAAACAATCTGAAGAAACCAATGTGGATGGCATGGAAGAAATGCTTCATATGTCAGAGAAATAATTCAGAATCAACGTGATGAAAGCAGTCACAGGGGCCAAGGAAGAGGGGGACAAAAGGGAAAGCAAAAGGGTAGAAGCCTTCAACTAATTAAGAGAAGTAGTAGAAAAATATAAAAAAGAATGCAGCAAAATGAACAATATCATCAACGTACTGAAAAATGAAATTGTAACCCTAAATAAGAAAATGCAGGAGATGCAATGCATAAAAGGAGAAACAGAAGAACTCAAGAATGCAGGGAAGAGACAGGAAAGCAGATTAAAAGAAATAGAAGAAAGAATCAGCACACTAGAGGATACAGAAGTAGAGAGAGTGAAGAAAGAGAGAGAGAAAAGCCGAGTAAGAAAACAGAAGAAAAAATCAGAGATCTTCAGATACTCTAAAAAAACAAATATAAGAATAATTGGAATACCAGAAGGGGAAGAGAAAGACATAGGATCTGAAAGGCTCTTCAATGAAATAATGGAGGAAAATTTTCCAAATCTGAAGAAATGAAAATAGACATACAGGAAACAAAAAGGACACCAAACTACCTTAATGAAAGAAGAAGCACAGCAAGACACATCATAGTAAAACTTACAAAAGCTAAATATAAAGAAAAAATTATGAGAATAACAAGAGAGAGGAAACAGATAATCTACAAAGGAAAACCAATCAGACTGACTTCAGATTTCTCAGATGAGACACTCCGGGCAAGGAGAGAATGGCATTGCATCATCAAAACACTCCAAGACAAAAAGTGTCAATCAAGAATACTCTACCCAGCAAAACTGTGCTTCCTTTATGAAGGAAAACCCAGAACCTTTTCAGACAAACAAAGTCTACAGAAATTTGCTACCACCAAAGCCCCACTCCAAAAAATCCTGAAAGAAGCCCTAAGATCAAAACCTGCAGAAGAATAAAAGGAATGAACAATAAAAAGAAAAGAAAGAAGAAACTAAAACAGAACGCCAGTTGACCACCAGGAACCCATTGTTGGACCCTCAAACATCAATAATTACTCTAAATGTCAATGGGCTAAACTCATCAATCAAAAGACACAGAATTTCAGACTGAATTAAAAGATAGAACCCAACATTCTGTTGCCTCCAAGAAACACATCTGATCCTGAAAGACAAGCATAGATTGAAGGTAAAAGGATGGAAGACAATTCTACAAGCAAACGGCCCCCACAAAAAGGCAGGAGTAGCCATCCTTATATCAGACAAAGCAAATTTCAAAATAAAAAAAGTAACAAACAATAAAGATGGCCACTACCTAATGGCTCAAGTGTCACTCAACCAAAAAGACATAACAATTATTAACCAAATTATTAACCAAATGAGGGTGCACCAAGATTTATAAGACAGTTACTAAGAAAGCTAAAAACAAATATAGGTGAAAACACATATGTAGTAGGAGACTTCAACACTCCACTCTCAACAAAGGACAGATCAAAAAAAAAAGCTACACAAGGACACAAAAGTCTTAAAAGAAGACCTAGACAAAATGAACCTAATAGACATATACAGGATGCTACACCCACAAGGGAGAGAATACACCTTCGTCTCAAATGCACATAGATCATTCTCTAAAATTAACCACATACAAGGCCACAAGGCAAATATGAGAAATACACAAAGATTAAAATAATACCAACATTCTTCTTAGATCATAAAGGCATTAAACTAGAAATAAACAATGAAAAGAAAGCAAGAAGAGCATCCAACACTTGGAGACTGAACAACATGTTACTAAATGAAGAATGGGTAATTGAAGAAATTAAAGAAAAAATTAAAGCATACTTCAAAATAAAAACAGCGAAGAAACAGCATTGCAAAATGTCTGGGATGCAGCAAAAGCATACCTAAAAGGAAGGTTCATAGCAATACAGGCCCATATCAAAAACCAAGGAAATACCAAAAAAAACCCTAATCATGAACTTGAAAACAGCAGCAGAAAAACCCCAAATCCAGCAGAAGACAAGAAATTACAAAAACAAAGGAAGAAATGAAAAATCTAGAAGCCAAAAAGACTATCCAAAAGATTAATGAAACCAAAAATTGGTTCTTTGAAAAAATAAACAAAATTCATTAGCCCCTTGCAAAGCTCACAAAAGAAAGAAGAGAGAAAATGCTAATAAACAGAATCACAAATGAAAGAGGAGAAATTATAACAGATACAAAACAAATCCAAATGATAACAAGAGATTATTTTGAAGTTATATGAAAATAAATACAACAACCTGGATGAGATGGATAGATTCTTAGAGAGATACAACTCCCCAAAATTAAACAAAGAAGATAGAGAACTTAAAAAAACCAATCACAAGCAGCGAAATTGAAGCAGTCATCAAAACTCTACCTAAAAACATGAGCCCAGGACCTGAAGGCTTTACAAATGAATTCTACCAGACATTCAAAGAAGAAATAACGCCTGCACCACTAAAGCTTTTCTAAAAAATTGAGAAAGAAGGAAAACTGCCAAACACATTCTACGAAGCAAACATCACACTCATACCAAAACCAAATAAAGACAGCACCAAGAAAGAAAATTTTATTTTATTTACTTTTTACCAGATTTAAAAAATATATATATAAATTTCACAACATTGTAATCCCCAGGGTTTACCTCCCCTCCCCTTCACCCTCCCCCCTTTCCCTCCTGCTCAAAGTTGTGCTCTTCGGTTTGGTGCTTAGCTTGTTTTAACTTTTCTCCAAGTCTTTTGTTTATTTTTTCACTGTATCCCTTATGTTAGTGAAGTCATTTGGTTTCTGTCTTTT
Organism: Uropsilus gracilis; assembly: GCA_004024945.1. Classification (NCBI taxonomy): domain Eukaryota; kingdom Metazoa; phylum Chordata; class Mammalia; order Eulipotyphla; family Talpidae; genus Uropsilus; species Uropsilus gracilis. The sequence goes on from PVHY01013677.1 coordinate 11,859, forward strand.
TCTTTTTGACTTATTTCTGCTAATGTGATTCCTTCTAAGTACATCCATGTTGTTATAAAATCATCAAATTTGTCATTTTTAATTGATGAGTAATATTCCATTGTGTATATGTACCACATTTTTTTATCCAGTCATCTGTTTTGGGGCATTTAGGTTGCTTCCATGTCCTTGCAATTATAAATTGTGCTGCAGTAAACATCTGAGCACAGGTGTCCCTTTGTACCCACATATAGGTTTCTTTTGGGTAGATTCCCAAGAGAGCAATTGCTGGGTCGAATGGTAATTCCATTTTCATTAACTTGAGGGTCCTCCAAACAGCTTTCCATAGTGGTTGGACAAGTTTACATTCCCACCAGCAGTGTAGTAGTGTTCCTTTCTCTCCACATCCTCGCCAGCAATTCTTGTTGTCTGTTCTTTGGATGTAGGCCATTCTTACTGGTGTAAGGTGGTATCTCATTGTTGTTTTGATTTGCATTTCTCTTATTACTAGCGAAGTTGAACAGTTTTTCATGTGCCTGTTGGCCATTTGTATTTCCTCTTTGGAAAAGTGAATTTTTAGTTCTCCCCATTTTTTGATTGGGCTTTTTGTTTTGCTTTTGTTTAGTTTTGTGAGTTCCTTGTGGATCTTCGTTATTAAACCCTTGTCACTCATGTGGAGGGCAAAGATTTTTTCCCATTCGGTTGTGCATCTTTTAGGTTTTCTGTTGCCTCTTTTTCTGTACAGAAGCTTTTTAGTTTGATGTAGTCCCATCTGTTTATGTTTTCCTTCATTTTTTGCCATCTGTAGATGTTTCCAGAAAGGGATTTCTGAACTGTAGTTCATGGAGAGTTTTGCCCAAGTTTTCCTCAATGTATGCTATGGTTTCAGGGCTGATCTCTAAGTCTCTTATCCATTTTGAGTTTATTTTTGTACATGGGGTAAGGGAGATTTCTTGGTCTATTTTTTTGCATGTCTTAGTCCAATTTTCCCAGCACCATTTATTGAAGAGGATATCCTTGTTCCAAGGTAAGTTTTTCACACCTTTATTGAAGATTAGTTGACTATATATGTGTGGTTTTATTTCAGGGCACTCAATACTGTTCCATTGATCTGATTGTCTGTTTTTGTACCAATACCATGCTGTTTTAATTATTATGGCTTGTATTATAGTTTAAAGTTTGGAATTGTAATACCTCCATTCTCTTTTTTTCTGGTCAGGAGGTTTTTGGATATTCGAGGTCTTTTGTTATTCCATATGAATTTCAGTAATTTTTATTCTATGTCTTTAAAAAATGTCATTGGGATTTTTATTGGGATTGCATTGAATCTGTAGATTGCCTTTGGAAAGATGGTCATTTTGATAATATTAATTCTTCCAATCCATGAACAGGGAATGTCTTTCCATTTCCTTACGTCTTCTTCTATCTCTTTTAGGAGTGTTTTAAAATTTTCTTTGTATATTTCTTTAACATTTTTTGTTAGGTTTATTCCCAAATATTTAATTTTTTTTTTCGTGCGATGGTAAATGTGATGGTTTTTCTGATTTCTTCTTCTTCTATTTGACTTTTTGCATATAGGAAAACTACCATCTTCTTTGTGTGCTGATTTTGTATCCAGCTACCTTACCGAACTGATTTTTTATTTCAAGTAATCTTTCTGTGGATTTTTTGGGGTCATCTATGTAGAGAATCATATCATCTGCATATAATGATAGCTTCAGTTCCTCTTTACCTATTTGTATCCCTTTTATGCCTTTCTCTTACCTTATTGCCCTAGCTAGAACTTCCAATACAATGTTCAAGAGTAGTGGGGAGAGTGGGCATCCAGGCCTAGTTCCAGATCTCAGCTGGAATGCTTTTAGTTTTTCTCCATTTAGGATGATATTTGCTGTAGGTTTGTCATAGATGGCTTTTATTGTGTTGAGATAAGTTCCTTTAATACCCAGTTTTTCCAGGGCTTTTATCATGAATGGATGCTGGACTTTGTCCAATGCTTTCTCTGCATCTATCGATATGGTGTATTATGTTAATTGATTTCCATATGTTGAACCATCCTTGTGCCCCTGGGATAAATCCCACTTGGTTATAATGAATGATGCTTTTAATGCAACGTTGGATTCTGTTTGCCAGAATTTTGTTTAAGATTTTTGCATCTGTGTACATTAAGGATATTGGTCTATAGTTTTCTTTTTTGGTGTTGTCCTTATTTGGTTTTTGTATGAGTGTGATGTTTGCTTCATGGAATGTGTTTGGCAGTTTTCCTTTTTTTTCAATTTTTTGGAAAAGCTTTAGTAGCGAAGGCATTATTTCTTCTTTGAATGCCTGGTAGAATTCATTTGTAAAGCCTGGGCTCTTGTTTTTAGGTAGAGTTTTGATGACTGCTTCAATTTCGCTGCTTGTGATTGGTTTATTTAAGTTATCTATATCTTCTTTGTTTAATTTTGAGGAGTTGTATCTTTCTAAGAATCTATCCATCTCTTCTAAGTTTTATTTATTTCCATATAGTTGTTCATAATAATCTCTTATTATCCTTTGGATTTCTTTTGTGTCTGATGTAATTTCTCCTCTTTCACCTGTGATTCTGTTTATTAGCATTTTCTCTCTTCTTTCTTTTGTGAGCTTTGCCAGGGGCTTATCAATTTTGTTTATTTTTTCAAAGAACCAGCTTTTGGTTTCGTTAATCTTTTGGATAGTCTTTTTGGCTTCTAGATTATTTATTTCTTCTTTTATTTTTGTAATTTCTTGTCTTCTGCTGGATTTGGGGTTTTTCTGTTGCTCTTTTTCTAGTTTTCAAGTTGGTAGATTAGGTTGTTTTTTTGGTTATTTTCTTGGTTTTTGATGTGGGCCTGTATTGCTATGAACCTTCCTCTTAGATATGCTTTTGCTGTATCCCAGACATTTTGGAATGCTGTGTCTTCTTTGTTGTTTATTTCAAAATACGTTTTAATATCATCTTTAATTTCTTCATTTACCCATTCTTTCTTTAGAAGCATATTGTTCAGTCTCCAAGTGTTAGGTGTTCTTCTTACTTCCTTTTCGTTGTTGATTTCTAGTTTGATGCCCTTGTGGTCTGAAAAAAAGATTGTTATTATTTTAATCTTTGTGTATTTATTCATGTTTGCCTTGTGGCCCAGTATGTGATCAATTTTAGAGAAGGATCCATGTGCATTTGAGAAGAAGGGGTAGTCTGTTCCTTGTGGATGTTGCATCCTGCATTTGTCTATTAGGTCCATTTTGTCTAGGTCTTCTTTTAAGGCTTTTGTGTCCTTGTGTAGCTTTTGTTTTTTTGATCTGTCCTTTGTTGAGAGTGGGGTGTTGAAATCTCCTACTACATATGTGCTTTCATTTATATTTGCTTTCAGCTCTCTTAATAGTTGTCTTATAATTCTTGGTGCTCCCTCATTTGGTGAGTATATATTAATAATTGTTAAGTCTTTTTGGTTGATTGACCCTTGAACCATTAGGTAGTGTCCATCTTTATCCTTTGTTACTTTTTTAATTTTGAAATCTGCTTTGTCTGATATAAGGATGGCTACTCCTGCCTTTTTTGGGGGTCCATTTGCTTGTAGAATTGTTTTCCATCCTTTTACCTTCAATCTATGCTTGTCTTTCAGGATCAGATGAATCAGGGAAATGCAAATCAAAACCACAATGAGATACCATCTTACACCAGTAAGAATGGCCCATATCAAAAAACAAAATGGAAAATATGCAACAACAATGCTGGTGAGGATGTGGAAAGGAACACTATTACACTGCTGGTGAGAATGTAAAGTGGTCGAGCCACTCGGGAAATTTATGTGTGGGACCCTCTAATGTAAATGGAATGACCATTTGACCCAACAATTGCTCTCCTGGGAATCTACCCAAAGAGGACTTCAACACTTATACAAAAGACACCTGTACTTGGATGTATACTGCAGCGCTATTTGTAATTGCAAAGACATGGAAACAACCCAAATGTTCCATAACAGAAGAATGGATGAAAACAAATGTGGTATATATACACAATGAATTATTACGCATCAATTAACAATGAAAAATTTAATTAATTTGAGATAAAATAAATGGACCTAGAAGAAATCATATTAGCAGAAACAAGTCAGAGAGAAAAAGACAGAAACCAAGTGGTTTTGCTAATATATGTGACATAAGAAAAAAAAAGGACCAGAAAGAAAAATCAAAACAAGCTAACAATCAATTTAAAGTACACAACTGGGGGTAGAAGGATTGGTGTGAGTGGTCAGGGAGGGGAAGTGGTGGGTGAATACAATGATGTGAAATATATATATATATATATAAATTATTTAAAAAGAAAAATAAAGAAAACTATAGACCAATTTCCCTAATTAACACAGATGCAAAAATTCTAAGCAAAGTCCTAGCAAGTAGTATACAACAATTCATTGAAAAGATAATACACCATGATCAAGTGGGATTTATCCTAGGGAAACCAGAATGGTTTAACATCCAAAAAAATCAGTTAATGTAATCCAATACATCACCAGAAAGAAAAATGAAAATCACATGATCAGATCTATAGATGCTGAGAAAACATTTGACAAAGTGCAACATTTATTTATGATGAAAGTCCTCAAAATTATGGGGCTAGAAGGAACTTACCTTAACATAATGAAAGCGGTATATGACAAACCCACAGCTAATATCATCCTAAGCAAAGAAAAACTGAAAGCATTACCTCTGAGATCAGGAACAAGATTAGGCTATCCAGCCTCACCATTACTTTGCAATATAGTTCTAGAAGTCATAGCTAGAACAATTAGGTAAGAGAAGGACATAAAAGGGACCTTATAGGGAAAGAAGATTTAAAGCTATCACTGCAGATGATATGATAATATATAGAGAGAATCCTAAGAATCCTACAGAAAATCTAATGAAACAGTTCAACAAATGAATCCATTCAACGAAATCAATGCACAAAAGACAGTAGCTTTCCCATATGCAAAAAATTGGTCTGAAGAAGAAGAGATAAAAAACTACTCCATTCACAATTCTAGCAACAAAAATTAAATACTTGGGGAAAAATTTGACAAAGGATGTGAAAAAAAATAAAAAGAAAATTATAAAATATTGTTAAAAAGAATAGAAGACACAAAGAAATGGAAAGACATCCCTGGATCATGGATTGGAAGAATTAACTAGTCAAAATGGCCATGCTACTGAAAACAATCTACAGATTTAGTGCAATTTCAATAAAAACCTCAATGTCATTCTTCAAAGAAATCACAAAAATGTCACTCAAATTCATCTGAAACAATAAAATACTTCAAATAGCCAAAGTTCTGGAGGATTTACAATCTCAGACATTAAATTGTACTATAAAGACATAATACTTAAGGAAGCATGGTACTGGAACAAAACACACACACACACACACACACACACACACACACAGACCAATGGAACAGAATCAAAGCCCAGAAAGAAAACCACATACATACAGCCAGTTAATCTTTGAAAAAGAAGCAAAAAATATACATTGGCACAAGGATAGTCACTTCAATAAATTGTGCTGGGAAAACTGGACTACTGAATGCAAAAAAAAAAAAAAAGAGTTTACACTTGTCCCTCACACCATGTATGAAAACTAACTCAAAATGAACAAAAACCCTTGATGTAAGACCTGAAACCATAAGATACATAGAAGAAAACATGGGCAAACACTCCAAGACCTACACTTCAGAAACCTCTTTCAGGGCAAATCTACACATGCTAAAAAAAATAAATGAAAACATAAACATCTGGGACTATATCAAACTTAAAAAGCTTCTGTACAGCAAAAGCAACAATAACCCAAACAAAAAGACACCCAACTGAATGAGAAAGAAAAGTTTGCTCTCCATACAATTGAAAAGGATCTGATATCACAGACCCACAAAGAAATCACACAACAAAACAAAGAAAAAGCCCAGTCAAAAGATGGGGTAAGGAGTTAGAAAAAAAAAAAAAAACAATTCTCGAAAGAAGAAATAGAAATGGACATACATATATGAAAAAATGCTCAACATCACTAATCATCAGGGAAATGCAAATCAAAATCATAATGAGATACCATTTCACACCACTAAGAATGGCTAATATTAAAGGCAACAAAAAATGCTGGTGTGAATGTGGAGAGAAAGGAACACTTTCACACTGCTGGTAGAAATGCAGAATGGTCCAACAATTATGGATGGCTGTGTGAATGATCCCTAAACTGCTGAAATGGAACTACTATTCAATCCAGGATCCTATTCTGAGAATCTACATGAAGAATACAAAATACTAATTCAAAAGGACATCTGTATCTGGCTGTTTATTGCAGTACTATTTACAAAAGCCAAGATATAGAAACAATCCAAATACCCCCAAAACAAGAGGAATGGATTAGAAAATCATGGTATATGTACACAAGGGAATAAAAAAAAAACAAGTATATGAAATTTACAGCAACATGGATGAAGATGGAAGAAATCATGTTAGTGGAAATAAGCCAGAAAGAAAGAGAAATACTGGATGGTCTCACTTACATGAGGGATATAGGGAAAACAAAAAGACAAAATTTTAAAACTGTCATCAGAACTGATGCATAGAACAAGAGGGGGAGAGGGGTTTAATAAAGGGAGGGATGGCACAAGACATCAAGATGATGTTTCATGAGATACAAGATTATGGGAGAACCTCAGGGTAGACAATGAAGATATATATATATATATATGTATGCATATATAGTGCAATCAATTTATAAAAATAAAATTATTAAAAAATAAGCTACAAAAAACCACCCTCTCATACTTCCCGGACTGTCTATAATAACAAGCAAACAGAAAACCAGTAACAAGTATTAATAAGGATGTGGAGAAATTGGAATCCTCATACATTTTGGCGGCAATGCATATTTTCAAACAGTCTGGTAGTTTCTCAAAATATTAAACAGGATTACCATATGACCAGTTCTATTCCTATTTATATAACCAAGAAACTTGAAAACATGCAAGTATATAATGTTTGTATAAGATTGTTCACATCAGCACAATTTGAGTCCAAAAGTAGAAAAATCCAATATCAACTGATTATATATGAATTGAATATTTGTGTCTTCTCACAATACATACTGAAACAGAATCCCCAATGTGATTGTACTTGGAGATGAAACCATTGTGAGGTAATTAGGCCATGAGGATGAAGCACTCATAAATAGGATTAGTGGTTTTACCAAAAGGAAGTTAATTTCCTCTCTGCTTTCAGCCACATGGATACCAGAAGTTTGTCATTTACAAATCATGATGTGAACAGTTGCCAAACATAAGATCTACTGGCACCTAGTTATTGGACTTCCCAGCTTCCAGAACTGCACGATCGAAGTGTTTGTAGTTTCAGCCATATGAACTATAATAATTTGCTATAGTAGTCCATAATAAGATATCATACAATATTATTATTCAGCTATATAAAGGGGTGAAACATTGAGCCATGCTAAAATGTGGACAAAAACTAAAAACATTATGTTAAGTGAAGAAAGTCAGACTTAATTATATGATTCTAAATATATAAAACATGTAGAATAAGAAAATCTAGAGAAATAAAAAGTATACTGGTGTTTGTCAAAGCCTGGATTTATAGGGACATAGGGAATAATGACAATTCTATTTGTGGGATGGAAATGTTCTGGAATAGATAGGAGTAGGAGGATTGTTCAATTTTGTGAATGTACTAAAAGAATATAACTGAATTATACATTCTGAAAAATAAGCTTTGTGGTATGTGAATTATATATATTGATAAAAATATATACTTTTATAATAAAAACCCTCCCCTCCCCCCCAAAAAAGAAATCTTGCCAGTTGTGATAACATTTTAATATTAAAAGGCATAACTTAAGTGTATTAAGTCAGAGAAAGGGAAACATTATATGACTTAACTCATTTGTGGAATATAAAGATTGAAAGACAATCAAATAAGACATAATAAACACACACAACCTTAGACCATGACAACAGAATGGTGGTTATCAGAGGAACAGGAGAGAGGGACTATGCTGAGCATGTTGATTGGTTGTTGGTAGATGGTGACTGGACATTTGCTGATGGTTGTGGTTTGCTACTAGTCATCTAGAACCTACACAATGTTACAAACTAGTTACCTCAATGCAAAGAAAAAAAGTTGAATCTGAAAAATAACGAAGATAAAACTGTCAGTACTATTAAGGCACCAAATCTAGATTCATGTTAGTATGCAAAACTATTAATATACCTAATATAAGATATTAGCACCAACACAATAATAGCATGGAAACTCAATATATAACTGACATCAATGAAAGGATAGACATATCCAGGACTTTCCAAACTCAAATATATGAAAATAATAGTCTTTTCAAGTACAAGTGAACAGATTTTTGTGCAAGTAGATTATGTGCTATGACTGAAAACAAACCTCAGTAAATATATGGAAATTGAAATCATATCAAGAATTTTCTGTGATCACAATTTTATATTGCCAGTAATAAGCACATAGAGAAGCCTAACAAGGGTGATTCAACACCCAAAATAAATTAATATAATCAAACACATCAACAAAAAGAAAAATGAAAATTATATAATCATATCTATAGATGCTGAGAAACCATTTGACAAAGCACAACATTCATTTTTGATGAAGGTTCTCAAAATTATGGGCTGGAAGGAATGTACTTTAACATAATTAAAGCAATATATAACAAATACACAGCTAATATCCTAAATGGAGAAAACCTGAAAGCCTTTCCTCTGAAATCAAGAACAAGATAAAGCTGCCCAGTCACACCACTACTTTTCAATATAGTTCTAGAAGTCATAGCTAGAGCAGTAAGTCAAGAGAAGACATACAAGGGACCTTAAAGGGAAGAAACAAAATTGTCACTCTTTGCAGACAACAATTCACATATAAAACCATAAAAGTTCTACAGAAAAAAAAAAGCTAATGAAAAAAGGCACAATCAAATGGAAAGACATCCCTTGCTCATGGATTGGAAGAATTAACATTATCAGAATTGTCATCCTACTAAAAACAATATACAGATTCAATGCAATTCCAACAAAACATTTCAATGACATTCTTTAAAGAAATAGAACAAGTACTACTAAAATTCATATGGAGTAATAAAAAGCCATGAATAACCAAAGATCTCATCATCAAAAGGAAAGAGAATGGAGAGACTGCATTCCAAGACTTTAAATTTTATTACAAAGTCATAATAATTAAGATAGCATAGTGCTGGCATAAAAACAGACACAAAAACCAATGAAACAAAATTGAATGTCCAGAAATAAAGCCACCCATGTATGATCAATTAATCTATGACAAAAGGGTAAAAAATACAGACAATGGAACAAGGATAGTCTCTTCAACAAATGGTTCTGGGAAAACTGGACTGGTACATGCAAAAGAATGAGTCTAAAGGACTATCACACCATGTACCAAAAAAACCTCAAAAGTGGAATTCAGAAAGATCTTCCAGGACACATCTACAGATGGTTAAAAAATGAAGGAAAATGTAAACATCTAGGACTATATCAAACTTCAAAATCTTCTGCACAGCAAAAGAAACAATAACCAAAACAAAAAGAGAATCAAATGAATGGGGAAAACTTTTTGACACCACTCAACTGACAGGTGTCTAATACCATAGACCCACAAAGAATTCACACAACTTAACAAGAGTGACATGAAAAGCCAAGTCAAAAATGAGGAGAGCTTAAGAGATACTTCTCCAAAGATGAAATACAAATGGCCAACAGGCATTTGAAAAAATGCGGAACATCATTTATAATTAGGGAAATGCAAATCGAAACTACAATAAGATACCACCTGACACCAGTAAAAACGATCCTACTAAAAAACAAAAAACCAGGAAATGAGTGCTAGTGTAGATGTGGAGAAAAAGACATACTTTTACACTGCTGGTGGGTATACAAATTGATCCAGTATCTATGGAAAGCTATATGGAGGACCCTCAAACTACTGAAAATGGAACTTCCATTTGATCGAGCAATTCCACTTCTGGGAATCTACTTGAAGGTACAAAAACACTAATTCAAGTGGACACCTGCACTTGGATGTTTATTGCAAAATTATTTACAATAGCCAGGATACTGAAACAATCCAAATGCCCCCAAACAGATGAATGGGTCATAAAACGGTGGTATATTTACACAGTGGAATATTATTCAAAAAGACATATTTGATGCATTTGTGGTAGCATGGATGAACCTAGAAGTAATAATGCTAGGAGAAATAAGCCAGGAAAAAAAGAGAAATACTGAATGATCTCACCTATATGTTGAATATTGGGAAAACAAGCTAACAAAAGGACTAGTAAAGCTCAGTTAACAAACTGTCAGCAGAACTGAAGCATAGAGCAAGGGAGGGATAGGAGGAGTAAAATCAGGGTAGGGATGGGTACAAGGTATTAAGATGATGGAGGGGTATACAACAATGTTAAATATATATATATATGTGTGTGTGTGTAATCAGCTTAAGATAAATAAAAATAATAAAAAGATACTTAAAAATATTTTTCTCTAGACCCGAACAATCCAGAAAAAAAAGCAAAACTTGTGAAACATATCAAACATTGATGTGAACAAAATGCTCCTGAAAAATTTCTCTATCAAAAATCAAATTAGAGGTAAAAAAAATAGGTGGTGATCAATAATAATGAAAAGATAATCTACCACAGGCTTTTCACATGAATGATCATAATTTCTAGCATTTCTAGACCTGGCAGCTATCCAAGAGTAAAATCCCTCATTCAGTGAAGCTGAACAATCTTCTGAATAATATGAAAATGATGGTAAGTTCACACACTTACCAATAAGAATTGGATATCTCATCAACAATGGAGAAATCCCACCTTAAATATTTGTATGTCACTAACCTGTCTATTTTAGAAATGGAATTAAGAGTACATGTAACAGAGAAGGATTCCCCCTGATTTCTTGACACATGAATAGGTAACTGTTTCAGAAATTGGTGTTAATGTACACTTAGCTCAAGAACTATAAATTCATACTCTTGCTACCATACTCATCACCACTAAAGATTCATTGGTAGTTAAGTCTCTGATCACATTATGTTCAAGAATTCCAATCCTTCAGTAAGGAACATGCACTAGTGTTCCCAGTGTTTGGAGAAGTACAGGGTATATTTTTGTTGGACTAATTGATTAACTGCACTACACAAACAAGGAGGGACTATCTCTGTCTGAACTCAAAAACAGGAGGCCTATGCTTCCTTAGGATGCCCAGTAAAAAATATTGCATTCAAGTCAGCCTATACAAATATATTATTGATAACACAGTCCAAGGGAAGTGACCATTACTAGCCTAATACACCATATAAAGTTGCATCCAGAAAAAATCTTGAAACATAGGTGTTGGGGCATGCCCAGCAAAGAGACTTCTCTCTGAAATCCTTATATAGTATCCTGTAAGTGGTGTCCTTGATTATAACATGGTCTTACTTCTCAGTTTTGATAACCCCAAGATTGAGAATGTCCACGAAGTGACTGCTGCTGTTCTGGGTACAGAGATAGTGGCCTATGAAAAGAAAGAAATGAGAAGCAAAGGGCAGCATTATGTGGTCTAATGGATGAACCACCAAAAGCTTCAAAGGATTGATGTTTAGGAGACTTGGAAGTGCTGGACATGCAACTATGCAGGTATTTGTGTGTGAAATAATGGTATGGGGTGCTCAGCTCTGTACTAGGATCACAAGCCAAAAAAGCCAAATAAAAGAAAGTATAACTTCAGGAACTTTTATCTTTCCTGCTCCTAGTGTACTCAGGAAAGTAAAAGCTTAGTCACAGCTTAGTTTTAATGGTTTGAAAATGTGCTGAATGCCTAATCATGTGTATCCAGGAACAGAACTGAGGGATAAATGGAAGATATCTGAGATTTCACTGTCCTGAAACTTCACCATTTGTGGTCAGGAAGGCAGATATATATATATCAGCAATCAATTGCTTCCCTAAGAAAATTATGTATTTTCTAAGAAGATCCTTTCATACTTTTTTCAGTTTCTATAATTAAAAAAAATTAAGCACTGCTCTAGGTTACTAGAACTGAAAGCTTTTTATAATCTAAATACTTCAATAATACCCACAATAAAGAGATGTGTGTATGTTATGCCAATTCTTTCAGTAAAATACGTGAACATACATTTAAAGAAGAATTAGTGGACTTAACAGATGAATACTTTTAAATAAACATAATACATATGTTCATTGTAGTAAGGGGAAAAAGTAGTGGCAGGAGTCATAAAACATGAAAATATTAGATATGGAAATACCATACATGAAGTGATGTTATTTTCACACTGTACAAACCTAGGTATATGCTGAGAAATTCTCATAAATATACAATAGGAAATAATCATGAGAATATTCTTTATAGGTCTTTCACAACAACCTAGAAATTATGCCGGTGCTAATCATCAGAAGAGTGAGTGATGTTTACAGCAGTCAGCACAAATAAACTTTGATTACTGCAACAAGGTGGATGAATATTAGCACAATATTAAGTGGCAAAATAAGTCTCAAAAGTTTACCATAATGTGCTGCCACTTTTATAAAGAAAACAAAATATTTTAAGGAAAATATAATGATAGTGTAGAGTAATATGGATGCATCTTAGTAGACAGTGGAGTGCTTATATGTGCAAATATCAACAGAGGCCAGAAGGAAAAATGATGTTGGCATTACCTGAAAGGTGTTTATGGAGACACTACTGGAGAATTTGCAGAAGTAGATAGTGTGGGAAGAGGAGATGGCAGGGGTGCAGTTTATTAACTAGTAGGCAAGGGACCAACAGAACAGGGTGAATATTGTTAATGTGACTGTTCTCTTCATGAATAGGTAAACGATGAACATATTTAGATTACCTGTGGAAGACTTCTGAACTAACACACTCTTCTAATAGTGGGAATCTTTTGATAACAACTCCCCTCCTTTGCTGAGTGCTAAGTGCCAGGTACTATGCTAAATGTTTCAGTCTAAGTGTTTCTACTGGTTGGACCATATTAAAATCCCATCAGCAATGTAAGGAAGGCTTCTTTTTTTGCCACATCCTCTACAGCATTTGTTTTCATTTTATTTATTTATTTTTTAATGTGGTACTTTCTCAATGAATGAGGTAGTATCTTGTGGGTTTGATTTGCATTTCCCTGATACTTAGTGATGTTGTACATTATTTCATTTAACTGCTCACCATTTGTCTTTCTTATTTGGACAAATTTATTTTTAATTCTTCTGTTCATTTTTGATGGGATTGATTGATTTGTTTTTGTTGAGTTGTATAAATTCTGTATAGATCTTTGATATCAGTCCTTTTTCTAGTACTTGGTGTGTATTTTCTCCCACTCAGTTGATTGATTCCTTAATTTGATTGTTACCTCCTTTGCGATACAGAAGCTTTTTAGTTTAACGTAATCATGGCTGCTTATCTTTTCCATCATTGTCTTGGTTTCTGGAGATGGAAAGCTGTGTGGAGTTTATTCAGAATACTAAAATTGGATCTATGATATGATCCACGATTGCACTCATGGAATATACCCAAAGGACACAAAATCATTAATATTATTTATTTATTTTAAATAATTTATTTATACATACATCTATTTCACATCATTGCAATCCCGGTGGTCAACCACTACCTCCCCTCCCTGGCTGCTCCAGCTACCCCCCCCAGTTGTGTATTTTCATTTGGTTGTCCATATATTAATAAAACATTTGGTTTGTCTTTTTCTCTCTTACTTGTTTCTGCTAATATGATTTTGTCTAGGTACATCCATATTATCATAAAATCATCCAATTTATCATTTTTAATTGATGAGTAATATTCCATTGTGTATATGTACAACATCTTTTTCATCTATTAGTTTGTTTTGGGACATTTGGTGTGTTTCCATGTCCTTGCAAATATATATAGTGCTGCTATAAACATCCAAGCACAGGTGTCCCTTTGTATCCACATTGAGGTCTCCTTTGGGTAGATACCCAGAAGAGTGATTGCTGAGTCAAATGACAGTTCCATTTTCATTAGTTTGAGGGTCCTCCACACTGCTTTCCATAGTGGATGGACCAGTTTACATTCCTACCAGCAGTGTAAGAGTGTTCCTTTCTCTCCACAACCATGCCAGCACTTGTTGCTACCAGTTTTTTTGATGTGGGCCATTCTTGCTGGTGTAAGGTGGTATCTCATTGTGGTTTTGATTTGCATTTCCCTTATTGCTAATGACATTGAAAATTTTTTCATGTGCCTTTTGGACATTTGCATTTTTTCTTTGGAGAAGTGTCTTTTTAGTTCTTCTCCCCAATTTTTGATTGGGCTTCTTGTTTTGTTTTTATTTGTTTAAGTTCCTTGTTGATCTTCATTATTAAACCCTTATCACACTTGTGGAGGGCAAAATTTTTTTCCCATTCTGTTGGGCTTCTTTTAATTTTTTCTGTTGTCTCTTTTGCTTTCTTTTGTCTCTTTTTAGTTTGATGTAGTCCCATCTGTTTATGTTTTCCTTCATTTTTTTGGCCATCTGTAGATGTTTCCAGAAAGGGATTTCTGAATTGCAATTCATGGAGGGCTTTTCCCAAGTTTTCCTCTATGCATGTTATGTTTTCAGGTCTGACATCTAAGTCTTTTATCCATTTTGAGTTGGTTTTTATAGAATATTTCATTTCTTCTATAATTTACAACTTCAACTTGTATAAAGATGTTCATGGATATTTTTTATGATCCTCTGTATATTGTGATATCTGTGGTGGCATTTTACTTTTGATACTATTTATTAGATCATTCTCTCTTTTTTTTGGTAATGAGATTAATTATAGGTTTGTCTGTTTTGTTTCTTTTTTAGAAACCTGGTTTTTATTTCATTTATAATATACATTTTGTTATTCCCCATGTATTTTCCCTCAGTAATTGTATATATATTCCCCCTCCTTTTTATTGAGGTAACATTGGTTTACAACATTGTAAACCAAAACATTGTAAACCAAAACATTGTAAACCAATGTTACCTCAGTAAAAAGGAGGGGGAATATATATACAATTACTGAGGGAAAATACATGGGGAATAACAAAATGTCAACACATACCTACCACCAAAGGTCCCTAATCTTCCAGCAGACCATTTGTCTCAATGCCCTCTTCATTCTCCATCTATCATCTACACTTCTAGTCACATGAATTCTGCAATAATATACTCAGGGTTTCTTTGTTTTAGTGTATATGTTACTTTTTGGTTTTTTCCTCTATATTCTGCATATAAGTGAGTGAATTTATTCAATACTTATCTTTTCCTTCTCATTAATTTCATTAACATAATTCCTTCCAGTTTCATTTATGTTGCAAATGACAAATGACAAGTTTTCATTTCTTTCTTATAGCCAAGTAGTATTGAATTATATACATGTTTATATATGTGTGTTTATATATCACATCTTTTGGACTGTCTTTTTATTTCTATTTCAGTTAAATCTGCTTTATTATTGTTTCCTTTTTTTGATGTAAGGGTAGGTTACATATTTGAAATCTTTCTGGTTTCTTCACATAAGCCTGTAATGCTATAACCGTAGGACTGTTTTTGCTGCATCCCATATATTAGGAAAGCTCATAATTTCATTTTGTTCATTTCTTCTGTGATATTTTCATCCATCCATTAGTCATTCAGTAGCATATATTTTAGTGCCCATATATTTGTTTACTCTTGTTTTATTTCAGTGTTTGATCGGAAATGTATGATATTATTTCAGTCTTCTTGAATTTATTCATACTTGCTTACTGAGCTAACATATACCCATCCTTAAAAAGCTTGTGCACTTCAAAAGAAGGTGTATTCAGATTGTGGGGGTAGAGTGCTCTGTAAATATCATTTAACTCCATTAGGTCTAATTCCTGTTCAAGACTGTAGTTTCCATTCTGGTTTTCTGTCTAATTCATCTGTTCATTCATGCAATAGGGATGTTGAGTCCCCCAGCAACAATATGTTGCTAATGTTCAATTTTAGTTTGGTTAATAATTGCTTCACATATATTAATGCTACTATATTTGTGCTTATATGTATCATGTCCTCCTGATGGATTGATACCTAATTATTATGTAAAGCCCACCCCTGTTTCTTGTTGAAATTTTAGCTGGAATATTATTTTATCTTATATAAATAAGACTGCTCTGCTCTTGCTTTTCTTTTTTAGATTAAATTATTTATATATAAATTTCACATCTTTTAAAACTGCTCCAGCCACTATGGAAAACTGTGTGGAGGACCCTCAAATTAATGAAAACGGAACTATCATTTGACCTAGCAATTGCTCTCTTGGGAATTTACCCAAAGAAGACCTCAATGCTTCTACAAAGGGACACCTGTTCTTGGATGTTTACTGCAGCACTGCTGATAATTGCAAAGTCATGGAAACAACCTAAATGTCCCAAAACAGATAACTGGATGAAAAAAGATGTGATATATATATATATGTGTGTGTGTGTGTATACACACACACACACACAATGGAATATTACTCATCAATTAAAAATGACAAATAGAATGATTTTATAATAACATGGATGTACTTAGAAGAAATCTTATTAGCAGAAACAAGTCAAAAAGAAAAACAAAGACACCAAATTGTTTCACTATTATATGGGACCTGGGAAAGAAACAAAATTCCATGAATAAAAGGCAAAGCAAGCTAACAACCAAATTGAAGGATACAATTTGGGGGTGAGGGGCAGGGTGTGACCCCAGGAATTACAAAGATGCTCTTGCTTTTCTTAGGTGCCGTAAATTACCGTAAGATTATTTTCTCACTTTATATCCATACATTTATTTTTTTATCCCAATCACTATTCTTTATATTCCTTTGTCCTTTTCCCTTTCCCCTACCTTTTAACATCAGTCTTTAGGATATGTATTGGTGTAGTCTAGGTATTGAAAGTGTTTTCTATTTTAAAATTGTCTGTTGCTGAGGCCGGACACGGTGGAACGTCTGTGGAATGTGCCTGCAAACGGCAGCCTAGGAAGCCGCAGTGGGGATTGAGGATCGCAGTTCAAGTCCCGCTTGGGCAATGTTGGGAGACCTAATTTCCAAAAAACAGCTGGGAAAATAGCGCTTGTAATTCCAGCTATCTGGAAAGCTGAGGTTGGAGATTGCTTGAGTCTGTGGTACCACGTGCAACATGAGCCTCCGATTCCACAGATAAAATAGCAAGACCTAGTCTCAAAAAAAAATTGCCTGTTGCAATATATGTCCAATATATATATTTATCATTCTGACATTTTCAGTATGTAATTCTCTCAAATTTCCTACATTTCTTCTGTATTTCATAGTTTTTTTATGCTGTGTCTGTACTAAAGATTCTTTATCTATTTGCCCATTGTAGAGGATTAAAGCTACTTTCATATCCAAGCTGTTATATATAATGTTACCGCAAATAATATGGAATATATAAAATTTTGTGTTTATGATTTTTATATACTCTGAATAAATGTCTTAAAGTGGGGCTGACTTTATAAGTTCAAAGCACTTTTTATAATGGTTTCATCAGTTCACAATCTCACCAACAGTGTAATGATCTTTTTTCTCTACATCCTCTCCAACATCTGTTATTGGGGAACTTTTTAAGACATGCCACTTTTGCCAGTGTGAAATGGTATCTCATCATAGTTTAAATCTGCATCTCTCTTATTAATAATGACAATGAACATATTATATTTGGCCTTATGGATATCTTCTTCAGAAAATTATCTGTTTGTACCCTTTGTCTATTCATCAATTGGGCAATTTGCTTCTGTATTGTTGAGTTATATGGGTTCATTATACCTTAAGTATTAATCCCTTATCAGTTTAATTTTTTGTGAATAAATTCTTACATCTGGTAGCGTGTATATTTATTTGTTTTAAATTACCTTTCACTGGATAGAGTTTTTCTTATTTGAGGTAATGCCAATAGTTTATTACTGTTTTAATTTTCTTGCCATCAGGAATAAGTAACCAAAAATAATCATGATTACTGATAATATGGAGTGTATCATCAATGTTTTTTACTCCTATGTGCTTTATCATTGTAGATCTTATAAGACTTAAATATTTAATCCATTTGCTGTTTATTTGTGTGTGTGATGTTAGTGACTAATAAACTTAGTTCTTTCATGTGTGACTTTTCAATATTCTCAGCAAAATTTATTAAAGAGATTTACTTTTCTCATTTATGGTCATTGATATTTGATAATAGCTTAGTTGATGGGGTAGACATGACTCCATTTCTGGAGTTTGATTTAGTTCTATTGGCTGATTTTTGTGCCATGTTGTTTTCAGTGCAGTTGATTTATTCTAAGAGTCTAAGCACTTTCATTTGTTCTTCAACATCCCATTTCTTCCCCTTTGACCCTTTAGCTCATTATGCCAAAAATACTAGCTTCAGTATCTTGCTTCAGTGTGACAAAAATACCACATCTTATGCCAGAAAATAAAATAGAATGGTGAATTCACATAGACCTTAAGCAACAACCAATACTGTAGCAGGTGAAAATTGTAAATTTTTAAATAAGTATTTAATAGCTAAACAATATATCACCTCTTTTTTTCCAACACTGCTACTCTTCTGTTATTTTGGTTTCTCAAAATAAAAAATAATACCTAGCCAAAAAAATAAAACAAGTTTTATAAGCTGAGCTTCTTTATTATTTTTTAAAAATATACTTGTTAGCTTTAAAAAATCAAGCAATAAAGCAAACAAAATAACCATTGTAGTATAAATGGATAAATAGACAAATGATTTTGTTAAACATAATTAAATTATGTTTTCTTAAAATTTAGTCATATCCAAATTTCAGATATTTTCAACTAATCCATTAATTCCTATTTTCTTTCACCAAGCTAATGCTTTTGGGTGTCAATATTACTTCTTTTTTATATTGCTAAGGTTTCCATATTTTCTTTAATGTTTATAAACATTAATTTTCATGTTTAAATGTTTAGTCTTAGTTTAAATATATTTAATTTATATATACCTCATTTATATGATTTCTGAATTACTTAATTTCTATTCATTTCATATTAGACCTAATTTCAACTTCAAGTAGATTGTTTCAAGAATTTCTTAAAAAATTATATCCCTGAATTCTGGATTCAAGAGAGTGTCTTCCTACTCACAAAAAATGTAACTATGTAAAAAATAAATCCATTTGGTCATATGTGTCTATGAATGATATCAACATTAAATTTAAGATATTTAATGTGTTAATTATACACAAACATTCCCATTATGTCAATTGGTAACTCATCCTACCACTACCTCTTTTCCGGAAAATAATTGCTTGGTTTTTCATCAGTAAAGATTACATTTCTTTTAGACTTTAATAAAAATGTATTGAAATAGTGTATGTACATTTATGTCTGATTTTTTCACTCACTGCAATTATTTGTATAGTCACCCATGTTCTTCCATGCATTGATAGTTTATTCCACTTCTAATACAATTTTAAGATTTCATTGACTTTCAATACATGCATCATATAATTAATTCATTCATCCCAATAGTAAAGCATGTTTTTGAAAGAGGTTCCATACCTATTAGTCAATAATTAGTTCCATACCTATTGTCAATAATCATTCTGTCACTAATGTACCATTGTAGCACTCAAGACAACTACTATCTTTTTCCTATCAATTTGCCCATTATGAATATTTCATATAAATTGAAACAAACAACATGTGGTCTTTCATGACTGTCTTCAATAAGCATGTTCATCTATGAATGCTGTCATTACTGCATTACTTTATATTGTAAAAACATTTTTCATTGTATTAGCAAACAACAAGGAAGAAATTGTAGCTATGGGTTTTTATATATCAATGATCACTGTAAAAGTCAATTCACCAATAAAAAGACACAAATCATCTAGTTGTATTAGGAAACAGAATCCAAACTTCTGATACCTCCAGGAAACACAACTAAGTAGAACAAATAAATGCAGATTGAAAATAAAGGCCTAGAAAACAATCCTGAAAATAAATGGCACCTAAAGAAAGGCAAGACAACTAAAATTATTTCAGAAAAAAGATAATTCTAACTTAAAAAGTTAACATAACTATAGACTATGTGATGATCAATGAGAAAGCATCACAGAAAGACATAACACTCATCAATGTATACTCATCAAATGAAAGAGAACCAAAATACATCAGACAACTACTATCAAATCTGAAAACAGATATTGGAGGGAAAAAATCATATGTGGTTGGAAACTTCAACATTCTACTGTAAGATATGACAAATCAATAAGACAGAAAATAAATTATGACATAATCTACAGGCACTACACGCAGATATATGGAATATACATTTTTTCACAAATGTACTGTCATTCTTCAGAAATGACCTATATACTTAATCACAAGATCAACATAAACAAATTCAACAAGACTGAAACCATACCAAATATCTGACCATAAAGTTACTGAAACACAAAAATCAGAAGAGACCAAAACAAGAAAAGGAAATAAATAGCTTAATTCTGGAGAGTGACTCCCTGGGAGGCAAAAGACCACAGCATGCCCCTTGCCATAACTTAGGCCACTGGTGGGAGTAAGGAGGATGCATCCTTCTTTACTGGGGTCTCAGCATCTTGAAACACAGTAGCCTCCAGCTGGGGTGTGTTGGGGCATGCAGCAAAGCACTACTGCTGGGGCAAGGATAAAGGAGGTTATCTCCTCTCCAATTTACTCCCTTTTCTGTAAGACCTCACTAACAACAGGAAAAACAATAATCCAGCTGCAGATATACAAGAGCGGAAAAGAATAAATAATGGCCCTTGACACAACTACCACCTAGGCAGGACCCAAACAGTACATTGTCAGAACCACAAAAGAAAAGACTGAAATTAACTATAGTGATGGCCTGTCACAGAGTTACTAAACCTACAATGCTTCCAGGAGACTGGGAGCCAATCACCTGGTCCAGAAATGTATTCAACGTGAGTGAGGTGCGCTCCTCTTCCAAAGATGGAGGAAAGCCAGAACAATGTGGCAACAGTCCCATGACAGAACTACAAACCATGAGAGAGGAAGCAAGCCAGACCAAACATCTGCTGATGTCTGTTCCCACTGGGGAACTTCTGTATTGCCAGCAGCTAAGAGATAGGTTCTTAATGACAGATGCCAGAACTATAAAGTTCACAAGGAGCACCATGGACAGACATCAGAATGGGAGAGACAGCCAGCATGAATGAGGAGGAACTGATCCCAGCAATAATGTGTCTAGAGTAAAGGAAACAGTCTCCTCTATCATAGAAAGCATTACAATAAAGGATTCTGGAAAACCACATCACACACCTGACCTACAAGAGATTCCCAATGTGCTAGGAGTGGCTATCCACCTCAAAGTTATGTCTGAAAGTTTAAGCATTATGATCTTCCATGTCCCAGGTGCACATGTCCTCACCCAGGAAAAGAATATTGTTCCAGAAAAGAAAAGGAAGAGACCAATGGGCAAAGCATTGACCAACAACTGGAAACAAGAGAGGAATTGTAGTGACCAGAAAGAGAACAGAGGAAATGTGGAGGGGGGTAGGCTGATAACTATATCAATATGACTGGCATTGTATGAAATAAAATACTAAATAAAAAAAAATACTAGAGACTGAACAATACACTACCATAGGATCACTAAGTTAATAAGGAAATCAAACAAGGAATCAAAATATAAAATGAGACAAATGATACTGAGGACATGTCTTTCAGAGTATATGGGACAGTGCAAAAGCAGCTCTTAGAAGAAAGTATATAACAATACAAGTCCACATTAAGAAACTAGAAAAGCAAAAACAATCAACATTATTTCCCATTTAAATAAATTAGAAAAAAAGGAACAAAATAGCCAAAGCCACAAAGAAGGTAGGAAATTAAATAAAATTAGGCTAGAAATAAAATAAAAAATCATCCTGGAAATCAATGAAACCAAAAGATATTTCTTTGGAAAAGTAAATAAAATAGACCAACCTTTATCCAGGTTCACATAGAAAAAGGGGAGGAAAGAAAACAGGGCCAGGATAAAAGAGAAGTTACTACAGACACTGCAGAAATTCAGAGGATAATGAGATCACTATGAATATATTTATATTCAAAAAAGTCAATGACCTAATTGAAATGGACAGATTCTTAGAATTATACTATCATCCAAGATGAAGTGGAGAAGAAATAGGAAATCTGAATAAACCAATTACATGCAAGAAAACTGAAAGAGTAATAAGAACTCTTCATAAAAATAAAGTCCAGTATCAGATGGCTTCAAAAATTAGTTCTACCAAAACTTCAAATATGAAATAACACCCATTTCTGCTCAGAATCTTTTAAAAATATAGACATTAACCCTTAAAAGCACATTATCTAAGGGCAATATTAAACTAATACCAAAACCAGAGAAAGGAACATAAAGAAAGAAAACTACAAAACAATTTGAGATTTAAAAATCCTCAATAAATTCTTAACAAAACATCCAACAATGCATTAAGTAATTACACACCAGGACAAAGTGAGGTTTATGTCAGGGTTACAAGGATAATTCAACATCTCAAAATCAATAAATGTAAATCAACACATCTAAGAAAATGATAAAAAAAAAGTCTACATGATCATACCAATAATGCTGAGAAAGAATTTAAGATACAACATCCATTTATGATGAAAACGCTTAAAAAATAAGAAAGGATGTATTTTAACATAACAAAAGCCACATATGACAAAACCATTGCTACTATGATTCTCAATGATAAAAATCTGAAACCATTTCCTCTACAATCTCTACAAGACAAGATGTCTACTCTCATTACTACTAATCAAAATAATATTAGCAGTCCTAAAAAAGAACAATGAATCAAGAGAAAGCAATAAAATGACTGCAAATTTGGAATTAAGTAACACAAATATTATTTGCAGATGATATATATACACACACAGCTATATATATATACATATCTGTATATATATATGAGAGTGAGAACAACCTCCAAAGAATCCATTAAAAAGTTAATTTAAACTATTAACCAGTTCAGCAAAGTGGTAGGATACAAAATCAACATGAAAAACTCTGTTGCCTTCTTATATACAAATAATGAACTAGAGGAAATAGAAACTAATAATGCCATCCCATTTACAATCTTACACACACACACAAAACTAGACATGTGAGGATAAACCTAGCAATAAAGATGAAAGACCAATACAAGGAAAGCTATAAAAAATTATCAAAAGAACTATAACACAGACAAATGTAAGATATTCCCCACTCAAGTATATAAAGCTTCAACATTACTAAAATGGACATCCTTGTATAATGTATAAATGTATAAAACAATTTATACATTCAATGCAATCCCAATAAAAATCCCAATGGAATAATTCAAATTAATAAAATGAATATTAGTGAAGTTCATATGGACCCACCAAAAAAAAAAAAACCTCCACAAACTCACAACTCAAATAGCCAAAGTTCTCTAGTCTAAAAAAGAGAGTTATCATAATTTTATATTTCAAACTGTGCTATAGGACTGTAATAATGTAAAGGTATTGGTAATAAAACACAAATACACAGATTAATGGAATATAATTGAGAGCTCAAATACAAAACCATGCATTTATGGACAAATATATTTGACAGAGGAGCAAAACATACTAACTGGAATAAGGAATGCATCTTCAATAAGTGGTGTTGGGATATTTGGACTACAAGAATCCAAAGAATTTAACTAGACCACTGTCTCATGCCATGCAAGAAAATCAACTCAAAATGAATAAAGGACTTGAATGCAAGGACTGAAACATGCTAGCAGAAATAAGCCAGAAAGAAAAAGAGAAATATGGGATGAACCCATATATGTGTGGGAGCAAACAAACAAAAGGGCAAGAAAATTTAGCAAGCTGTTAGCAGAACCGAAGCATAGAGTAAGGGAAAGAGAGGGGGGATTAAAGTGGGGGATGGATAGGGAAGAAGAGATCAGGATGATGGCTCATAGGTGACAAGGTAATAGGAGAATCTCAATGCACACGATTATGTTAAAAATATGTACATATGCAATCAAATTTTAAAAAAGGAAACATGCAAAACACTCCATGACATAGACTTCAGAAACATTTTTCTGGACTCATCTCCATCAGCAAGGAAACTAAAGGAGAAAATAAATTCAAATTATAAGCCAGTTCAGCAACTTGGATTATATCAAACTGAACTTATGTACAGCAAAAGTGCCAGTAACCAAAGCAAAGAGACACCCTGATGAATGGGGAAAATATTTATACCTCATGTAGTTGATAAACTACTGATATCAAAGATTTACAAAGAGCTTGTACAATTCAATAAACACAAAACATCTAATAACAAATGGGTAAGAGAGCTAAATTGGTGCTGGGTGCCATAAACACTCCAGAGAAATCACTGCAAGGAGATGGGAGAAAACCCCTCTTGTCTTAATTGCCTCCAGCAAACTGGAGACAAAATTATTGCATTGACACTCTGTGATTGTAATGGTGCCACTGGCTTCTCAAAAGTGCTTTCTTAGGGAGAGCTCCCTAAATCTGAGATAGTGATCACCTGCAGACACTCCCTATTCCTCAATTACTCCTAGTGTTTAGAATGTTAATTGCCTCTCACCATTTGTCTTCTTTGAAATTCACCAGACCCTCACCCTGTGTCTCTATAAATACTCCTTTTCTTTGTTAATAAAATTGCCTTTTGGTTCATTACCTCCAAATAGGTCCTCAGTCTTAACTGAGTAATCTCTCTCGTGATTCTTTTCTCATACCTTGTATCTGGCAGCCAACAAATAGGCACTTATCAAAAGAAAACATGCAGGTGGCCAACAGACATATAAAAAATGTACATCATATTATATCATCAGGATATTCAAATCAAAACCATGACAAGATACCACCTCACTCCTGTGAGAACAGTCCATAAAAATATTAGGGAAAAAAAAACAGAATCAAGTCAATGGAAACTTGCTGTCACATTTTTATTTCAGCATCATTTCAATATTCAAGATTTGTAAACAACCTAAATGTCACAGAATAGATGAATGGATCAAGACTATATGGTGCACATACACAATGCAATACTACTGAGTGATTAAAAAATATAAACTCATGCCATTTGTGGCAACATGGATTGTACTAGAAGGAATTATTCTAAATGAGGAAAACATAGTGAATAATATTTATTTTCATATATTTTCATTTATATGTGAAATACAGAGAAAACAATGGATCGGATGAAGACAAACACCATAACTGACTCTGGAAAAAATATCATGGGCTTGAGATTTCATGAGGGCAGAGCAGGAAGAGTGGGAGAGTTAAAACAGTGTGTGAGGAGAGTACAAAGTAATAAAGTAGTAGACTGTAATTGCTTTGGTGGTGGGAAAACTATGATGATGACAACTCAGGGGAGAAATACTATATTGTTAAAAAGGAAATAATGCTGTTTAAAAGAAAACATAAGCAAAACACAAAATATCTAGAAATCAGGCCATTTATCATGTTTCAATAAAACAGTTTTTCAGTGAAAATTTTTAAGTAAAAATGTGCAAAATGGGCAGAAGATTTGAATACACAATTTCCAAATAAGCCAGATGATCAACATTAAAGAAATATACTTTACATCAGTATTCATAAGAAAATGCAAATAAAACCACAATGAGATATCACTTAACTCCTGTTAGAATGTTAAAATATATAATAAAAATTCAGGAAATAACATATACTGACAAGGATGTACAGAAAAGGGAATATTTCAGTACTGTTGGTGAAAAACTGTGGTTACACCTAAACAATAATATTTAATCCTAGGTACCGTTTGTTTTTGAAGTTATTGTAAATGGGATTGTTTTTCTTTATTTCATTCTCTTCTAGATTTTTGTTTTCATATATGAATACTGGTGGTTTTGGTAAATTATTCTTGTAACATACCACTTTACTGTACTAATTTATTGTTTCCAAACACTGTTAGTGGAATCTTCAGGGTTTACCAAGGTACATTATTATTTCATTTTTTTAGAAAAGTTAATTTTGAGTATTCTTTCTTTTTTCTTTGTGAGCCTTGCTAGGGGTTTATCATTTTTATTTAATCTTTCAAAAAACAAGCTTTTGGTTTTGTTGATCTTCTGAATGCCCCCCCCAGATTATTTAATTCCTCTCTTATTTTTATTATTTCTTGTCTTATGCTGAGTTTTAGTTTTTTGTTGTAGTTCCTTAAGTTGGGGTATTAGGTTGTTTCTTTAGCTTATTTCTTGTTTTTTGATATGAGCCTGTACTGCTATGATCTTTCCTGTTAATACTGATTTTGCTGAGTCCCATACATTTTGGAAAGTTGTTTTGTTTAATTGGAAGTTGGTTTTAATTTCTTCTTAACCTCCTCGATTACCCAGTCTTCATTCAGTAGCTTGTTGTTCAGTCTCCATGTATTGGGCAATCTCCTTGCTTTCAATTCATTGTTGATTTCTAAATTGATGCCTTTATGATCAGATAAAAAGGTTGGTATTATTTTAAACTTTATGTATTTATTAATATTTTTCTTATGTCCTATATGTGGTTGATTTTTTAGAAAGATCTATGTGCATGTGAGGAAAAGGTGCATTCCTTTCTTTGGGGATGCATTGTCCTACAGATATCTATTAGGTCCATTTTGTCAAGAAATTCATTTAGCACTTTTGCGTCCTTATTTAGTTTTTGTCTTGTTGATCTGTCCTATAGTAAGAGTGGGATGTTGAAATTGCCTACCATATAAGTGTTTTTGCCAATGTCTGTTTTCAGTGCAGTTAGTAACTGTCTCATGAATTTTGATACTTTTTCACATGCAACAAGTGCTGGTGTGGATGTGAAGAAAAAAGAACACTCTTACAATGCTGGTAGTAAAGCAAACGGGTCCAGGCACTATGGAAATCTGTGTGGAGGACCCTCAAACTACTGAAAATGGAACTACCAATCAATCCAGCAATTCCATTTCTGGGAATGTACCCAAAGGATTAAAAAGCACTAATTTAAAGAGACACCTGTACTGGCATGTTTATAGCAGTATTATTTACAATAACTAGGGTTATGGAAACAACCCAAATACCCCAAAATAGATGAATGGGTGAGATGTGGTATATGTACACAAAGGTACATATCATCAATCAAAAAAGGAAAACATACCATTTGCAACAACATGGATGGATTTAGAAATAATTGTGTTAGCAGAAATAAACAAGAAAGAAAAAGAGAAATACTGAATGGTGTCACTTATATGAGGGATATAGGGGAACAAACATAGAAGAAAAATTTAAAACAAACTGTCAGAATTGACAAGAGAAAGGGAGGGGGAAACCAGGGGTGGGAAGGATAGAAAAGATTAAAATGATGGTACATGGGTGACAGGTTGATGGGAGACCCCTGAGGCTGACAGCAATGTAAAAACTAAATAAACAATTATTTAAAAAAAAAGACCAGGCCTCTGGGATGTAATGTTCCCGGTGCTGCCTCTACTGCAGATCTGGGGAGACATTCCCTTCAGCCAGGTTCTTAAGGGAACCTGCCCAATCTTTCCCCCACCCAGGTGAGATGCAGGAAGTCACTGGCACCAGCACCAGCCCTCTGGCAGGGATTCTTCCCTGTGTCACCTCTGGTGAGAATCCAGGGAGCCACCCTGTTCAGCCAGGTTACTGAGGGAACCCGACCAACCCTTCCCCCACCCAGGTGAGAGCCCTGAAGATACTGGCAC
This sequence comes from Uropsilus gracilis, assembly GCA_004024945.1. NCBI lineage: Eukaryota > Metazoa > Chordata > Mammalia > Eulipotyphla > Talpidae > Uropsilus > Uropsilus gracilis. Next base: position 39,620 of record PVHY01013677.1, read on the forward strand.
CACCACGAAGCCTCACTAAATTACCAATCTACTTTCCACCCGGAAAACATTACTATCAGCATGCTGGCAAACACCAGATCAATGGTTTCTCAATATGTAGAAAAAGTTAGAAAGCAAAACACAGTAAGGAGAAAAACCATAGACATGCAAGCAAGCCCTACAGGAAATAATCCATCACCAACAAAGAAAAGACTATCTCTAGAAAACACCAAGGAAAACATTGAAGAAAAGATGAGTATCTCAGACAAGGATTCCAACATCATCATGATAAATGCACTCCAAAAAATAAGAAATGAATTTTAAAAAAGGACAACAGAATGATAGAAGCATTTAATGCACTAAAAGAAGTAGAAACGTATAAAAAAGAAAGCATCAATATGTACAACCTAATCAACGAACTGAAGAATGAAAATGAATGCCTAAAATTAAAATTGAAAGAGACTCAAGATTTAAGGGTTGCAGAAGATGAGCTCAAAAATGAATGGAAAAGCCACAGAAGCAGATTAGATGAAATAGAAGAATGAATCAGCACACTTGAGGATACAGAAATAGAGAGGAAAAAGAAAGGAAAAGATTGGCGCCGGTTCCAGACCCCTGGGAGGGACCCCCTCACCGCACGCCACCTCCGCCACCCCTGGGAGCCAAGCCCCGCCTCCAGGCTGCTCCAGAAACCCGCCCACCTTGCCTTCAGCCAGGTTAGCTAGCTGCTGAAGGTCATTGGTGCCGGCGCCGCAAGCGGCGCCGGCGCAACTTACTAAACCAAACTAAAATACAGATCTACTTTCAACCTGGAATACACTCCCACCAACATGCCAAACAACACAAGATCCATGGTTTCTCAATATGTAGAACAGTTTCAAAAAGCAAAACACAGTAAGGAGAAAAACTTTAAACATACAAGCAAGCCCTACAGGAAGTAATCCATCACCAACAAAGAAAGGACAATCTCCAGAAAACACCAAAGAAATGATTTGCATCACAGAAAAAGATTCCTCTACTAACATGTCAAATGCACTCCAGCAATTAAGAGAAGAATTAGAAAAAAAGGACAACAGTAT
>PVHY01013678.1:0-40595 GCA_004024945.1 Uropsilus gracilis
CTGTCAGGGTGTGCCAAGCGAGAAGCACTTGCCACGACTCATCATCAGCAACTTCCTGAAGGCCAAACAAAAGCCAGGCAGTACCACCAACTTGCAGCAGAAAAAGAGCCAGGCCAGGCTGGCCCCTGAGATTGTGTCGGCCTCCCAGTACCGCAAATTCGATGAGTTCCAAACAGGCATCCTCATCTATGAGCTGCTCCACCAGCCCAACCCTTTCGAGGTGCGGGCCCAGCTGCGGGAACGCGACTACCGGCAGGAAGACCTGCCCCCGCTGCCCCCACTGTCCCTCTATTCACCAGGCCTGCAGCAGCTCGCCCACCTGCTGCTGGAGGCTGATCCCATCAAGCGCATCTGCATTGCGGAGGCCAAACGGGTGCTGCAGTGCCTGCTGTGGGGGCCCCGGCGGGACCTGGTGGAGCTGCCCAGTACCTCTGAGGAGGTGCTCTGCAGCACCCTGCAAAACTGGATTGACATGAAGCGGGCCCTGATGATGATGAAGTTCGCTGAGAAGGCGGTGGACCGCAGGCGCGGGGTGGAACTGGAAGACTGGCTTTGCTGCCAGTACCTGGCATCCGCGGAGCCTGGAGCCCTCTTACAGTCGCTGAAGCTCCTGCAGCTTCTGTGAGCACAGCCCCCTACCCTGCACTTTAACTGCCCTCTCCCACCCCCGACCTCCTCCCAGACCTCATCCCTTTCCTTGCCTTGGAAACATCCATGTCTCCCTGGGAAATGGTACAAATGACTATCATACTTGGATGTAATATATATATAATATATAAATATGAAAGACTGAGGATGTCATTGTTACCCAGGGTGCCTCGCCATCCCAGGCCCACTGCAACTGTGTACATGCCAGCTCAGGGTGGTCTAGAGGATGATTCTGTCAGCAAGTGAAGCCTGCATGCTGGCATACTGCTCATGGAGTCTCCTCACCCTCCTGTCAAATGGTAATTAAGAAACATGAAACAAAAACAAAACGCTATTTAAAACAAGGTTGGCTTAGTCATGAGCAAAGTCACCCCCAAGAAGTGCCTGAGTGTGCTGCTCTCTCTGATTGCTGGAATGCAAAACCAGCTTCTGAAGCAGCAGCCCCCTCCCCTCCCCTCACCCCATGGTCCTTGGGTTTACGCCTCTCCTGGGCCAGAGCAGCAGGCAGTGATGGGTCTGCATGTTGGTACCAAGTCATCTTCCTTGTCTCTTCCCCAATAACAGTCTCTTAGAAAGAACCCAGTAGTCTGGATTCCGTTGCCATGGCTCCAGGCCTACATGTGCAGCGTTGGTGATATAGTGGTGAGCATAGCTGCCTTCCAATGTCATGGCTTCAGGCTCACTTCCAGTTTTCTAAAACTGGCGCGTGTGCTTTCTTCCTCAATCAGCAGCCAGGTTGAAGACAGAATCACCACAATTGACTTAACACCTACATGTAGGCAGGCTAAAAAGGAAAAACCAAGGATCATGAGGCAAAAGCAGGGGCTAGAACCACAGAATTTAGGATCCCCCACAGCAACTGTTAGTAACTGAGGTTTCTGACAGGAAATGGAAGAGTCAGCTGGTCATTTTGCCACTCTCTCTGTTCCGGGCATGCCATCTCCAGGCCAAGACAAGCAGGACTCCAGAGTGATGCAATTGGCAGTATAGACCTAATGGGACAGGGGAAGGAAAAGAACAAATGGAGGCCAGGAGGCAGACACCCCTCTGTTCCTCCTGTTCTAAGTGATGGTGCACAAGCAAAAGCCGCAGGTATATGCCTATAAATAGTAGTCTCTGCTGTTCCAAGATTCTTCGGATTTCATTTTCTAGACATGTATCCCTGTAACATGGCTGCTGGCACCTACTTTTCAATTCTAGCCTTTAAAAGTACACACAGAAGGCCGGGCATGGTGGCGCATGCCTGTAAGCGGCAGCCTAGGAAGCCATGGCAGGGACCAGGGATTGCGGTTCGAGTCCCTCTCTGGGCAACGTAGCCAGACCTAGCCCCCCAAAAATAGCTGGACATGGTGGCGCACGCCTGTAATCCCAGCTACCCGGGAAGCCGAGGCTGGGGATTGCTTGACAGCAGGCAATGTGAGCCTGCGGTCCCACAGGCAAAAATAGCAAGACCTAGTCTCAATCAATCAATCAATCAATCAATCAATTAAAAGTACACACAGAATTAGGAAGCACCAGATCTTTCCTTAAAACTGTATAAACTCAAAAGGTCAATAACTAGTCATTTGAAGGGAAACAGCCCCCAAATCCCTTGTATTTCTACATAAATACATTTCTACCTTCCACTTTAGAACTAATTTCTAAAACCTCACTAATAACTACGAACAATTCAAACAAATACAGAGACTGATAAAGTTCCTAGGGGTCTGGTAATATGAAGCCATAAGAACCGCGGACTCTGCATCCCCTTCTGCGTCTGCTCGGTAGCCTCACTCCCAGCAAGCTCCGCCTCCCAGCCCTGGGCGGCAGGTAAAATACATCCCGTTTCTGTATCAGCAGCAAAACCAGCCATGGAGCACATTTATCAAATCTATTGTTGCCTGAGCTTTGAGGAAAAGAACTGGTTGAAACCAGCTTCCCACTATGTTTGTACAAAGGAAAGAAAGAGTGTTTGAACATGGAAATCATAATTCTCCATAGGCCCTATCTTTTTCAGAGGGTGCTATTTTATCAGGCTTTTGTTCCTGGGAATTTTCCAGGCAATCTCCCTGCCCTTTATTTGCTGTTTTTTGCTTTCTTATTCTTTCCCACTTCAAGTAAATAAACAATGGAGAGGGAGGAACCATGCATTCTGCCAGGGAAGGCAGTGCCATTTGGAAACACAGGTCTCAAGAGGCACATTTTAAATCTGAATTAATTTCACCTTTCTTGTATGCTACCCTATTAAGGAAAAAAAAAAAAAACCAAAACTTGAGATTGTTAAGGAAAAGAAAAGAAAAAGAAAAAATGACCACAATCAAACATCAAATTTACAGTGAGCTGCCCATCAACCTAAAAATGGTAGAAATCACTGATTGCAGATCCTTTATGTAATTTTAAGAAACAACTCAGTTCAGAAGGAATAGCCCTTTTGCCAGTATTTGGTTCTTTAACCAACCACTTGAGTTCTTTTTTCCTTCCAAGAGCTAAACAAGACCAAGAAAGACTTTGGAATCAAGATTCAAGCAGCTGCAGTGTTTTATTACTTGGCCAAACAAGGGAGAAGGGAGTTCTGCTCTAGGCTTTCTTCCCAAAAGGAGAGAAAGAGAAGAGTACTGGGAAGTACAGAGAAGAAGTACAGAGAAGAGTACTGGGAAGGAGAAAAGGGTCTAGGTCACCAGGATTTCAAAGAAAAAGGCAGGAATTTCCAGAACCTGCATTCACACTCCTTTTCCTTCCTAGTGTGAACTTGACCTGATCTGTCACGGGGTTGATGGGTGTACTTCCTTCTAGGTTAATGGGGTTGTAGTTTAACCCTTACACTAATTCTACCTCCATCTTGGTCTCTACTGGTCTTGTCTGGTTGGCTGTGGTTTTGTCTGCAGAAATAAGATAAATAGGGCAAGGACAAAGAATTTCTGCAAATAAAGATAAAAAGGGAACAGAGCAAGGAGAAACAGCAAGGATTAGGAGTTAAAGGTTCCTGAGTTCAGTGACAGTTCAGAGGGGAGTTTGTCAAGGATTTCCTTATTTGAATACATTGAATAATATCCCTGGTAGCGCTTTAAAAAACATATAAAAGGCAACATTTTTCTAGACAGGGCAATTTCTTACATTCAACCTTGGTGAAATTCAAGTGTATAGTGTTAAAGCTGAGTTTATCAAGGCAATACATGGGAGGATTTACAGTTTTCTCAATTCACAGGCTGACCTTCCCTTTAGATACTCCTAATGTTAAGTTTGGCAAACAACTTCATCACATTAAATCCAAGGGTTCAATATAACTTTTTTTTCTTTGTTTTTTCTTATGGTCTCAAAATATACCTATGGTGCACAGTTTTATCTCACAGGAAACTCCAACACTAAGTGGAGTATGTTCAGAAACAACACTTCTGCAGGACTCATTTTCAAAAATAAGCAGGGACTGTCTGTGATGACAGCTTCATGGCATCTATTTAACCTTATTAGTATCTATGAGTTTATCTCCCCTTTTTTCTTGGCCTTACACCCAATTACTGGTCTATAAATCTCCAGATTTTTTTTTCCTCTCTTGCTCTGAGTTAAATTGCCCCCATATCCTTTCGGCAATTGTAATTTTTGTTAACAGGCCTTTCCCTTTTTCATGCCAAGTTGTGAAATCTTTTTTCTCCTCCTAAATTCTTTCCTGTAGGTGCTATGAATCCATAGATCTAAATTGTTATATCCTTGCCAGAAGCAAGATAAGCACTTCAGGAATTATTTATTTATCATAACACAAGACTCAGATCTAAAAAGACTAGGCTCTAGGGAACTGTACTCACCACTCCATTTAACACTTCCTGGTTTTTAAGAGCTTAGAGTTGGAGAAAGCTCTATTGTGATATATACATGCAGGCAAAAAAAAAAAGATTTTAAAAAGAGAAGAATTGTTACTTGAAAGGCTTCTCTGATATTTGTTTTTTGAATACATGGCTAATACAGGAGCTAACTTTTCCTGCTGCTAAATATCTACAAAACCTTTGAAGAGCTCAGGATAAGCTTATTAAATCTCATTAAAAGGAGGAAATTTGTCATGCAAAATCTGTGTGTGGCATATTTAATCAAGGTGATGTGAATGGAGTTGATTCACTGGAAACCAACATTTAAACCAACTAAAGTCTTTTCTAAAAATAAAGACGGGAACAAAATGGTGGTGGAAGTTTCTTGGGATGAAAATCCTGACAAATTGCTCTTTCCTTCTCTTTTCTGATACTACTCAGTGCAGGTTCAAAAATCACCCATAGAGACTTACTCTAGGCAGCAGATATCTTAAGAGGACTTGCATCCTGAAAAGTAGTTATCTGGTAGCTTGATCCATTCCAGGCCCATCAAAAACAATACCATTGGTTTAGGGGAATCTGTTGAAGCAGGACTTTCATAGTTACCTTGGATCTTTTCCAGGCCCTGGACATCCATTCTTCTCTTTCCTCCCAGAACTATGACTATACCATTTCAACTTTCTGGGAAGATGCAAAATCAAGTTTACTTGTTTCCACTGAGTGATGTGGATGTTTCCCACTCAGATGGAAAATCTAAGTCTTGTCCTGGATTCAGTGACCAGCCATTTTTGGGCTCGCTGGAATGGCACTGCCAGCCTCTGCACTTGCCATCCACTCTTTTTTAAGCAAGTCTGCATCCATGGTTCCCAGCAAACCCAGTCAGGTAAGAATAGCTGAGCCTTGGAGGAAAATCTCACTGGGAGAATCTTCCAGAGATAAGGTGTAGGGAAGCCAAGGCTTGCACTTCTGAGGCTTGGCTTTCCTTTGGCTCCAGTGTGTGGTCATTTCTCTTCCTGACTTCAGAGAGTGGCAATGTAAGCAACAGGCCATCCACTCATTGAACTCGTTTATGGAACACAGAGTTAACTCTTAAACCAAAGAAGCCTGATGCTGTTGGTCTTGGCTGTGGCCAAGATGAGTCGTGTGTCTATTTAAGTACCTGATTGGATATGGACAGAATGAACAAGCTCACTAGGTGTTTTGTCCAGCAAAGCACTTGCACGTGGAGACAAGAGCTGGGAGAGCATGGAGGGTAGGAGCAGTGCTCAGCGCACAGAAGGCGCACCAGGGCACCCCTGCAGCTGGACTGCCAGTCTCCTCCTAGCTATGAATCACACATTTGATCACAGCTCTCACCCTGCACACAGGCCAGGCTTGCACCAGCTGCTGGATCCCAGCTTTGAACTGGACAGCCCCCTTTGTTCCAACTCTGAAAAGGCAACAGCCCATAGGAGAAAGCATCACAGTAAAGAAAATCCAGTGCATTGTTAAATGGGGACCAGAGCCAGGCTGTGCTTTTGATAGAATAATTATTTCTGAACAACACCTGCCTCACAAGTGTTGCTAGAAAAAGGCTTTTCACAAGGTCTGAGGGTGTTGCTTTCTGGAAGCAGTTTGCTGCAGGGTTTAGGTTATCACCTTACAGAGGACAGGCCCTGTCCATCTGGGATTTTTCCTTTGTAGTGGCTCTAAAATTAGCATGAAGGGAAAAGGGAAGTAGGAGAAAGATAATCCTCCTAGAGTGATATTGTTAAGAACAGGCACAAGCCCTGAGAATGGCTACCATTTGGCTCTATGTGGTGTCTATGTAAATGGATACCAGGACGCTTAATGCACAGAAACCGACCAAGTAATCCGGGTGCTTTATCTAGTTTTCACTCATGTGTCCCTGTGGTCTGAGCTCCGAGAAAGGAATTCCTGTGTATGAGCAACCTTCCATTCATAGACTCCCTGGGTTACATAAACAGAAGTAAAGTTTAAGGAAAATATTGGAAAACCATGAATGACAATAATCGTCTCTTTGTTTACCTGACTTTTCCTTTCCAAGAAACTTCAAGTCCTGCTATTTGAAATGTTATTTTACTTTGTAACAACATTTCTCTGATAGATGCAGAAATCAAGATGGTAAATCTACAGTTGAAAAGAGGTGGAGATCTGGAAAAGTGAATTAACAGTCAAGTATAAATTCAGGACCTACCTTTGGGCTGCTCGGCTTTTGTTCTCACTAAGTACTCCAGTGCTTGTGTGTGACCAAACAAGGACAAGAGACCAGCAACATCCAGGCTCTTCTTCAACATCTGCCTCAAGCCTTACCTGCCCAGGAAAGTTTATTATATTCCTTTCTCCTCTGCACTTACTCACTAAAGGTTATGAAAGTGGGCAACCATGAAGAGCTTTTTTTGACTTTGCTTTAAACACATACAGGCCTGCTTTTTTTTTTTTTTTTTTTTTTTTTTTGAAGCAGGTTACAAACAGGCTATTTACCTTTAACTTTTAACCTAACCTTGAGCCCCTAGGCCTGCTTCTCTCTACAAAGCAGGCTGTAACAGTTAATTAGCATTTACACTATCACCATTCTTACATTTTAACATCTGTCCTTAAAATCTGCAATCTTAAGCAAAAAACAATGGAGAGGAAGGTAGCACACCCTATCAGTTATTCTTGACCTGGGAGGCAGAGATTGATTTTCATCTTATTGAAGTGAGTGATGAAATATAAAAAAACAAGAATGTTGGTTTAGTATATTTTTCTAAGTGGACCGTAAGTTCTTTGAGGGCAGTGACCTGGTCTGAAACCACTTGGTTCCCCATTCCCTAACCCCTTGTATTGTATACAGTAGATGTTTAATCAAAGTGTTGGTGGTGTCTATGATGATGTAGGGTTTACAGTTTGTGACTATGACCATTATTTAGGAAAAAGTAGTAGAAGGTCCCCTAAATCACGTAGGACTTTAAAGTTAGCAAAAGACTTTCAAATACCTGTATCACACTAACCCTCCAATGCAGTAGAGCACACCCAAATACATGATAGTGAGCCATATAGAAACTGACTTCCCAGAGAGTCCTTACAACTGGTGAGGGACAGGATCTAGGCAGGAACCAAGTCATCTTAACCAATCCCAGCATTCTTTGCAACACAGCACACCATCATGATGGTTTCTGAATAATAGCGTCCTTGCCTTCACACTGGGATTCCCCAAAGCTCTATCTTCTATACTAAAGTTGGTGCTTGCTTTCCCCTGCAACTCTATTATTACTATCAAAAGTTAAAATCAAGGGAACATTTTATATTTTTTCAGCATCAAACACTGTCATTCTGAAATGTATAGCCATGAGATAGGTAGTACCAGAGGTACACAAATTATAATAGGACCATTTTTAGTTGAATTTCCCTAAATGCACTCCCAGAGTGAAAACACTTTCTGCAGTACTCCTCAGAAACAGACCCTTCTCACTTGGATCTTACTCAAGCCAGATCAGCACTACCCAGCTCCTGGTCCACTGTGGGGAGAACTTGTGGGTTCTGTCAGATGGCAACACATGAGGGATGTGACAAGGTGTCTGCCCACTTTGGCCCTGCCTACCCACCCCACCCCACTCCACAGCATAACTTCATTAAAACTGCCTACTCCACTGTCATCTTTCTGAGATGTCTCCCCTTAGTCTTATCAGCATGGTGTCCAATCCCAAGCAGAGCTGTTTCTTAGCAAGACTGGTGTAAAACAGAAAAGTTCATTTCCTGCACCAAACTGAGGCTATCTGCAAAAAAAAAAAAAATGAAGTCTTCAAAATACCAAGTATTTCTCACTCTACACTGAGACTTTACTCCTTGAGGCTAAGATTGAGTATTAGTACGATGCTAGCTTGCTAGGACACATTAAATTTATCATGAGACTGTTGCAGTATTCCCAGCAGCTGAGCAATGAACTCAGGATCACTGGGCACAGGGCTGGAAAAAATATTGAACAGATCATTACTTGTAGGTCTTCAGACGGTACATTTACTGTATCTTGCAAAACGAAATCTCAAATAAATCCCAGGTGGAAGGCACATTTTCCTTCAGTGCTAAGGTAAAATTGAGGAGGCAATTTGGTGAGGACCCCCTGAATCTGCAAGTGTACAGTAAGTCCTCACATTAACATTGCCAATAGGTTCCTGGAAATTTCAACTTTAAGGGAAATGTCACACAACACAAGCTGTCCCCCCAAACATAATGTTTTGTTCTACATCATCTGGATTTTTTTTTTTCAAACAAGGTCGAATGAAATATTATTTCTCAAGGATCTGCTGAACAAAAGTTTACATATCATCTCTTGTTTATATCAGGGATTTTAAGAGACCACATTGAGCAAAAAAAAAAAAAAAAAGCTGTTAAGTTCTGCAGTCTGGGTTGCCCCAAATTTAGAAGCTTTGAGTCATACTTCTGTTTCTGGGTGACTCAGGGGCCTTCTTTTTTGAGCTGTTTCTCAGTGTATTTACACCAAGAATTCAGTCTTCCAAATAATTTCTCAGTCTTTGGGATAAAGAATCTATAAACCTCATGGAACAATTCCAGTGTCTCTGACAGCTGCACTCGGCCAAGTTCAGATCTCTGCCTGGTTTCTGTCCATTTCTGGTCAGAAACTTCTGTGAAAGTGAGCTAAATCCTCTGCAGATTATTTCATCAGCCCTAATAAAAGCATGTCAGGGCTCTGCCAGGGAGAATCTGATTTCAGAAGCAACTTTGTTTTCAAGTGCCTGAGTAATCACTTCTACCCAAACTCATGAGGATCGCGTTGCAGGAAGCAAAAATATGAGAGTTTCGTATCTTGGTGAACTAGATTCCTCCCTCTGTTCCCCAGCCTCCAAATAAATAGCTTTCTGGGGGAATGATGTCTACATCAAAAGTTGCTTGTCACTCAGTGAGTGTGCTTCCCAGATGGGGAAGTGTTTGCTTTGGCTGAGAGCAACTCTATTCTCTGCATCCAGAGGCTGTGGGGCAAACTACAATGGACTCTTCCTAGCTACAGCAAGGCAAACTTGTGAGTGTCATGCCTTCACAGCTCCCCACATCCAGAAAGTCAGAGGAAGTTAAGACAATACAAGGAGCCTGACAAGAACTGAAAATCTTCAAAGTGTGCCAGAGACTGCCGAGTGTGCCTACGAGGCCATGAAGCCTCTTCTTCAGCTTCTGTTTAATTTGATAATATCCAGCTCTTGATAAAATCTGGGCTTAGTTTTTAAACCTAAAACTAGGTTTAAAAAAGTAACCTAAAAACGTGGAGATATCTAAATATTCCTATTTAATTTATTCACATATTCTTATACCTCCTCTGGACATTTGTCGACATTCAAAAGTCAATAAAACATGTGGCACTTCAGAATCCTCAGGGGATAATTCATGTTTCCCCTCTGTCAAACACTGAGCTGTAAACTATCACTGTTTCATGTCCTGAGCCCCAAGGAATTTCCCCTATCATTGTCTTTCTGACTGCTAGAAATGTGTGGCATTGTGCAGCAACTAAGAGCTGTGACAATCTTCACAAAGGTTCCCTAAATCACATCTACACCCCAGTAAGACCCTCACTCTCAGTTGTGCACAATGCACTTACCCAACATCCTCAGTAAGAAGCAGGGTGTTGTAGGGCAAAGTGTGAAGAACAGAGGCATGGCATGCTCTGTAACTTTTTACATGAGACAGATAGAAGCAAAGAAAGGACTTTTGGGTTAGAGTAGGGCAAATCAAGAAATGATGACCAAAATAAGGTCATATTGAGTCAAGGCTTGAAATAAATGGTGCTTCTTTTATCAGAGAATTATAAAGCACTGGAACTTGGATGAGCCTCACAAAACTGTGTAGTGCTTAAAATTTGCATATATGCACCTTTCTCTCTCTCTCTCTCTCTCTCTCTCTCTCTCTCTCTCTCTCTCTTAACTAGGTCTCCCTATGTTGCCTGGGGTAGTCCCGAACCCACAGACTCAAGTGATCCCTAGTCTCAGCCTCCCAGGTAGCTAGGATTACAGGCATGCACCACCACACCTGTCTATTTTTTGAGACTAGGTCTTGCTCTATTGTCTGGGGTAGTCTCGAACCCACGGGCTCAAGTGATTCCTAGCCTCACACCTCTCAAATAGCTGGCATTACTAGCACACACCTCCGCGCCTGGCTCACACCTTTCCTAAATGAGTCTTTTTTATTTAATGTCTTTTGGGTACCTTGTCTCATCAATTGTCAAAAAAAACTACTTCAATTAAAAAGGACCATCATCTTTTACAGTCTTCAAAATACGATCCACCTGCCAGCAGCATCTGCAAACCAAACAGCTTGTAGAAATGAAGATTGCACACCACCCAAAGCTACTGTATCTGAACCTATATTTTAATCCTCAGATATTTTGTACATAGCCTCAATTTTGAAAAGTACTCCTACAGCTGCTTGCCATCTCCAGATCAATGATCTTTCAGCACATTACTCAGTTATCACAAAAGTCTTATTTCTAATGACTTTATTGAGATATAAGGTTACAGAGACACCTTTAGTTCATCCTCTATACTGTACAATTAATATTTTTAGAAACTGTAGGTTTTTATATTGAGATAACACTGGTTTACAGCACTATGCATGATTTAGGAGTCATGTTAAAGAGGTTTACACCTTTTCAGATGTATGTCACCATGCTTAACCACCAGTCAAGCACCCATAATCCTCAACCCAGTGTACAAATTCAATAACTTTTAATAAATTAATAATTTTGCATCAATCATCACAATCCACTATTTTTGCTCCTTTTATCCTTTACACTTTTACCTTTTTACTCCTAAAGAAACCAAGTTATAACCTCTCAATTCCCCATCACCTCCAAGCTCTTAATACACCTACTATCTCTGCAGCTTTGCCTGTTCTGTACATTTCATATAAATGGAACCATATAATTGCTGCTTCTTTGTGACCATCTTCTTTCACTTATCATATTGTTTTCAAGGTTTGTCTGTGTCACATATCACAGCATGTGTCATTTAGCTTTTTTTTAACACATTATATTACACTGTGTGAATATACCACTTTTTATTCATCCATTGAACATTGAGGTATTTTGGGCTGATTTCACCTTTCAACTATTATGAATAAAACTTCTATGAATATTTGTGTAGGGGTGTTTTGTGGTGCATTTCCATCACTTTTGGGTATATATCTGGGAGTGGAATTGCTGTATCATCTTCATGGTCTTTTAAAGTATCTTCATGTTGTAAATCAGAGTAGATCCTGTTGTCCCCCACTGGAAAGATGAGAAAGCTGTACTGCAAGGGGTTGGCTTGCCTGTGGAGGGGTAGATTTGTCTAGGTCTGTCTTTTAATGTTTAGTTCATTAAACTGGTAAATGGTATCATTTAAACAGAATAAGTTAACTGACTTTTCCATGATCACCCACAAGATGTGGTTGAATGATGGAAAGGCCTACATCTTCAGTTTTCTTTCAGAGTATCATCTGAATTAGTAGACCCCATATGTCCTTGAGCCACTCTAACCTTTCCCATTGCCCTTGGGGGGGGGGGTTCTGTTTTCACACCTGAACTGGGATTTTTCCACATGAATGCAAGAAGCTAGAGAAAAGATACTCCCAGATTCACCCCTTCCCCATAGCCACATTTTGCCTCCCAGGGTTCCTTCCAGATGGGCTGAAGGGGAGGATTCCTTAGCCACCTTTTTTTTTTTTTTTTTTTTTTTTTTTTTTTTTTTTTTTTTTTTTTTTTTTACCACACAGGTACTGGTAACTGAGAATATTTCCTATTTTTCCACAAATGATCCCAACACTGAAGAGAACACTCAAAACTCTGTCCTGCTGATCGCCTTTCCTGCTCAATAGACACCCTCTGAGAAAGGGCCTGATTTACCTCTGAACAAGCCTCCTGGATGGAAGAGCAATTGCTCCTGAGAACACCTTATTTGCTGAGACCCAAGGAAAGTGCCAACTCACAGAAAGTGGTATTAGGAGTCAGGCAGCCACAGTGGTTGTGAACTAGTGCACTGAATGCTCTCATAGACTAGCGTGAGAGCAGGCCTGGCTGCTAGGATGATCCTGATGGAATGCTTCTACTGGCACCTCCCAGTAGGTTGGTGAGTCAGAGGGGACCAGAAACCCTACCTAGATGTGAGAAAAACTGAATACAAAAATTAAAAAAAAAAAAAAAATAGAGGAAAAACTCAACTCTCCACCTCCAACAGGGAACAGGAAGTGAGTCACCTTCTTTGCTCCAGGGCACAGGGCAGGACTCTCCACAGGAGGCTTTATCCACAGATTCCTGTGCATTCTCTTTAAACAAACTGAAAGCTTCTCTGCTCCTTGGATGGGCGTGCTCTTCCTGAAGTGATGTAGAAGCCCTTTGCTTCCACTGGCAATCTCCTAAGGAAGGAAGAATCCCTCTGCTGAGGACAAGAGGAAGTCATGTCAGGCCTTGAGTAGACCTGGCACAGAGTAGACCATCAGCCAATGTTTGCACACTGAGCAGAGAAGGGGGACCCCTACATTTTCTCCACTTTAGAGATGGCACCCTCAAACTTTTGCAGAATCGTATTTTCTCAGTAAAATGGACTGGAGCTCAGAAGAAATCATTGACTTGGAAAAGGCCTGAGGGACCCAGTGCTTCCAAAGAGATCTGGCAGTAGAGAGAAGACTGCCATGCCTGCAACTTTGCATCACATAATCAGTGGCCAAAAACATGAGTCTCCATAGAGTGGCTACAGGCCTTACTGGGAAGGGAGCAGCACCGTGGACTTGAGGCCTCTAGGCCAGGAGGAACACTGGGGGGGCCTAAAACCTAAGATTGGGCAGGTTGGCTGCTTGGATCACAGAGCCTGGTACTCCCAGGTCTGTAGGGCTGCATAAACCACTGCCATGAGCAGAGCAGAACATATAAGACAGAGACCAGAGGAAAGAAACATGGGGGAGGTGGGAGAAGAAAGGAACGGGTTTTCCTGAATCTTGGCATTCACAGTGTGTCCCCTACAAGCTCAGACCCTATGATTCCAGAGTCCTTCCCCCTCACCCATGTTTAAAATTTCCACTATCAACTTATACTCTTTATAGTATGCACAGTTTCACCAGACTGACCTTAGAGGGGATTTGGTTTCCTACTGCCCCTCATTCTACACACACCGACATCTCACCTCTTATCAAGGTATCTTTGATCCTCCTTCTTCTTTATTCTGTCTCTCCTGTCACCACCACCACTGAGGGTTGCTGCTGCCAACACATTTAGAAAGCCTGGGAAACAAAACCCCACCTGCCAAGGGGTCACAGTCCTTTCAGAGAAACAAGTCTCATCTTCAGGAGGAGTCCTGGTTAATTTTGATCTGGTGGCAAGAATGATGGGGCATGGGTAGGGGAAAGCTTCTAGAGGACAGTGTGGTTCACACTTTTAACTGGGTTTTAAAAAGTAAAGTATGGTTATCCTAATGAGCAGTGCTCATTGAAGGATGAAAGTAAAGGAACAGATGTGCTTCAGAGGCCCAGGACTAGAGAAGCATGCTGTATTTGGGGAGTGACCACAGCAAGGGGCACCCTAAGTTTGCTGAAATCATAGGGGAAGGGGGGTGTTTAAGGTAGGACTAGGACTTCCCTTCCCCGCATTCCTATCAGTTTGTGAGAGGTTCATTGTGTCCCTGAACTTGGAGGAGGCTAAAGAATTTCAGCATACTTTCAGTACCCCCTCCTCTCCTCTTTGGGGATGATTTACTAATATATCCCTCTTCCCAGGACCTGTCTCACTTGCCCCAGGTTTGATGCAGAGGTACTGCCTACCCTCTCTTTTTGCCTTAGGTGGGAAGTGAAAACTGAATGAGATTAGCAAGAAAATGAATGAAGAATCAACCATGTCAGGACTTCTAGCAGAAGTGTTAAACAAAAGCAGGAAGGATGTTTCAAAGGAAGAGCCTCATGCAGGAAATAGGGAGACAAAAATAAAATAGAGAAAGGAAAAAAACAAACAAACTGAGGTCACCTGTGAAAACTACTCACTATTAACAAATAAAACATAGGATGTGGCAAAATGAATTAGGGAAATAATCATAGCTAACATTTCAGTATCTGTCATTCCATAGTCCTTTTCTAAGCATGAAATATTTCTTAACACATTTAAACCTCATACCCTGGGGATTACAATGTTGTAAAATTTATAAATAAATAAATAAAATAATAAACCTCATGGAAGCCTTATGAGCTGAATACTGTTACATCCCCATTAAACAGTTAGGTAGACTGAGACATAAAGAATAAACTTACAATGGATAAGAATTAAGTGTCTACAAGTATTATAATGGAAATGAAATTTTATTGTAGAAAAAGTGTATGTCAGAAGTATTGGGAAAACCTGCCCTCCTTCTCTTCCTGCGTCGGCGTCACAGGAGTGAGAGCCAGGACAGCAAGAGTCTGAAGAATCTCCAGTTTGGGGACTCAGTCTATTTACATGAAAACCTAAATGACTCACAGGAAGAAACCACTATGTCTAGGGAGAAGAAGGGCTGGCAAAACTGCTGTTTAAGGATGAAACACGGTGGGGCACGGTGGCACATGCCTGTAAGCGACAGCCTAGGAAGCCGCGGCGGGAACCAGGGATCATGGTTGGAGTGCCACTATAGTGGCAACATAGCGAGACCTAGTTCCAAAAAAATAGGTGAGTGTGATAGCACACACCTGTAATCTCAGCTACCTGGGAAGCTGAGGCTGAGGATCACTTGAGTCCATGGTACCCTGGGCAATGTGAGTCTGTGGTTCCACGGGCAAAAATAGCAAGACGTAGTCTCAAAAAAATAAATAAATAAATAAATAAACAAACAAACGAATGAACGAACAAACGAGCAAACAAACAAACAAACAAACAAACAAACAAACAAACAAACAAATAATAAATAAATAAATAAATAAATAAATAAATAAATAAATAAATAAATAAATAAATAAATAAGAAAAGATGAAAAATCAATGAGGAAAAAAACCAATGATTCTGGCTGGGATTCTATATGAGGTTTACAAGTTCTTCTACACATCTGCATGAATGTGTGTGTGCACATGTGTGTGTGCCTGAGTGTGCATGGGTGTGTGAGTGTGTGATAAACCCTTTGATGGAAAGGCATTCTTTCAGACTGGGTCCTGAACAGCCAGCTTGGGATTCAGTCACCCTCAACTGGAATAATGAGGTTGAATACAATGATCATTTAATATTAGAATTACTGGAGGTTCTTATTTAGCAGTTTGTTGAACTTTTTGACCAGAAATATGCTTTAGGAACTTAACTTTCATTTAAATCAATTAACTTGGGATAAAATTAGTTTTGTTACATGTCAGCTTCTTAGAAGTTGAAGTTTCCAAGAAGTGGAACATTCACACATGCATATGCTGTATGCGTGACAGTATAAGTAAAATTGAATTTAACTGTTTCACAGAACACTTAGGCCCAAACTACTCAGCTGTTGGACCCATGCAATGGAGCATAGCACTAGAAGGAGTCACTTCTCGCCCACCTTTCCAAGGTAGATTGTGCAACTCAGCACCCCCAGCCCCTACGTCAGCGGTTTCAGTATTTGAGTATCTGCTGCTTGGGTTCCTGGGTGCTGGGGCACAGACAAACTTTGGGGAGGCAATGAGGATGTTCTAGTACCCAACATCCTGCCTGTGCTCAGTGGAGGTGGCCCAGGCACAGTGTGTGTCTAGGAGAGGCTCGGGTCCTGGTTAGAGTCCTGCACCAATAAAGGTACAGGAGATGCACCTAAAAGCAATGGTGGGGCAGGTAGTTACTGCATTGTCTGACCAACTGAGTCCCAACTCAAAACATGGAAAAGACAGAAATAATCTTATTTACACATATAAGAACTACTCCCCAAAGAATCCCCGAGAAGTATCATGACAAGGACAATAAACACAAGTGATGACTGTGAGCATAACTTCTCATTAAAAATATTTTTCAACTAATCTTTAGGAGAAGCATCTGGGTTGTTTGTTCTTCATTTAATGTAGGTTTTAGGCAAAATCTGTATTTTAACAAAAAAGTTTACTAATAGTTATTTTCCAGAGGAGAAAACATATTTTATGTTATCACTATCAACTTATAGTGTCAAAAAAAAAGGAAATCATTTTCTTAGGAATTCATGTTTATTTTTAACTTATTTAAATTTTTGCTATTTACTAATGAATTTTTTCTATCCCCTACTGTTTGGATGGCATTAGTGCTTCTGTGGGCAAAATTCAATGTGCAAATGTAGAAAAAGAAATTTCATAGCATTTGGTCAGGATTGTGCCTCACCTCTTCCCCTCCCCCCCGCATCCCTGCCCTGATTTTGGTTCATTGTGAGGTGGAGTGCTGATCTCTCTAATCATCTAAATGACATTCTGGTTTCTGAAGGACAATCCTCTGACTGGAAAATTATAAGATAAAGAAATTTTCAGTCTCTTTGGACCATCTGTACACCTACATCACTTTATTTTAGAAGGTGAGTACATAAAGAGTGTACTCACCTAACCCTCTTAGTAATCACTCCAGTTATACCTCATACAACAAATACTATTCAACTTGAACAAAATAAGAATTTTATTCTGCATGACTTTTTCTTAATTCTTCCCTAAGGGCCTATTTGGTTTAGAATCAAATATAAGATTATGAGACTCTAAACTTTAGCTGAACAGTCACTCAAGGGATTTAAAGATGATCTCTTTACACAGTAGAGAGTTAGCATATCTGACATGCCCTGCACAGAGTACATGTGTTTATACTTATAAGTACACCTTTATTTCCTATTGCTGACTGCTTCTCTGAAAACAAAATAGGAAATAGTGTTACTATGCCCTCAGAAAATCAACTTCAGTTATGAAAAATTTGGGGCAGCCGTAATCATCAATTTATGATAAATACAGCAAATGAAGCAAGTGAAGATTGTACACAAAGAAATATATGTCTATGTCTATATATGCATATGTGTATTTGCAGTTATCTTAAATTTGCATATAGCACAAATAAGAAGGAATCTTCAGGAGTTAAACAGGGCTCCCCCACTCCCACTCACTCTGAAGAGACCGCGCAGGTTGCCTGCACCCCATGCTCCCTCCCAGTACCTGGAGGTGGGAAGAATCGGGGGCCTAGGGACTATTTTAGTAGTTTTAAAGAAAAAGCAAGAATGGAAAAGTAAGGAAGGCAAAAGAATCTGATGGCAATAAAAATAAAAGTCATGAAAAGGAATCGCTCTCTCTTTTCATATTTTTAAAGCAAATTTTCTCCAAAAAGTATATAGAATTGAATGAAGAGTTGCAGAAATCCAAAATGCATCCCTGTGGAGTTCTAATCTGGGGAATCAGGCTTAGACAGAGGATTAGGAGTAGAGGGATAGAAATTTCAGGAAGGCAGAGGAGCATCTAGTATCACAAACACAAATTTGACCAGACCTGGAATGATTAGAAAGGTTTCCCTGTCCCAGTTCACCAGCAGAGCCGTCACTCACTCAGTTTAATCACCTATGAGAAGAAATGCATTTTAAAATATTTGATTGTATTGTTTTACAGGGTAAATACAAATATCTGTATATATAAACACATTTATGGTGATGTGATGTGATGGCTGCATTTTCAAGTATTAATTATTTCCATGTTCATAATGTTGAGTGCATAGGAAATTGTTGGGTGGAGAGTGAACATTTGGAATGGATATAATCTCTTCATTCACAGAGGAAGGAGTACAGTTTATGGCAATATGCACATATGGTTTGCATACGCATGGCTTATGTAAAGCTGTATTTTTAAATGTGAGGGTATAAGTAAGTTCTCAAAACTCTATCTTTTTAATTAAGGTAACAGAGGTTTGTAGCACTCTATATATTTCAGAGTTATAGAATCACACCATTCAGGTGTATATTAGCATGCTACATGCGCCACCAAGCCACCAAAGTCCTCCACCACAGTTCACTGTTCCCCCATCTTGCTCTCTAGCCTGCCCCTAACCCTCCTGTAGTCTCAATTGTACAGTCAGATTTCCAGGTCTTATTATTGGTTTGGTTTTATCTGACCTTGGTCACTTTATATTCCACATGAATGATACTATCTGGTATTATTTCTCCTTCTGACTTATTTTGCTGAGCATAATCTCCAGTACCATCCAAGTTGTCATAATACAACAGTTTATCTTTTTTTCTTTCCCCACAGTATATATACCATATCTAAATTTGTTCATCTGTCTTTGAGTACTTAAAATGTTTCCATGTTCTAGATGTATTTATGTTAGATAAAATTGATTTTGGAGAACTGATTTTTTTGATTGAAAAAATAAAACTTACAACTTTGTACTAAAAAAAGCCTTTTGACTTCCTTTGATTTTCCAAAGCCCTAAGTTTCCTGCAAACACAATTATAATAGTAACCTTTGCTAAGTCTTCATTTTCTTACTATGTGTCACCTCTTACACTACACAGACCTTCTGCCCTGTTAAGAAATGCTAACAATATGGCACCAATAACCAAAGGAAAGATTAGGAGTTGTTGGGGGAAGAGAATTACTCATAATTCCGTATACATCCTGTCAATTATTCTGCCCTGATGAATAATATGTGATGGGAAACCAGGACATGATAAAAGACCTAACAATCTCACATCCTTGAGGGAGAAGCTGAGAGATACAGATGAGAGAACTAAGTTCCAGATTTCAGGATGAGCTATGTGGCTAGCTGTTTTGATGGCAGAGTGAAGCAGAGAGCCAGGCTGGGGGCTGCATGCTCAATTTCCTAGAGTTGTAAATAATCTGTGTTTCCCATGGACCTAACTTAGTGAGCTCATGGCAAAGAGAAGGAAGGAAAACTCAGCCCCTAAGATTAGCATTAAGTTTCAGGAAAGAAGCTAGGGGTGCTCTGTTCTTCCCCAAAGCCTGAGAAGGGTTTGAGCAAGCACAAAATAAACTCCACATTCCCAGGTCAAGGGAACCATAAGCAGGAGCTGCCCAAGGTTGGAGCCATCAGGAACTAGCCAACTGGTCAGTGGGCTGGTTGTCCATTTTTATAAATACAAGTTTCTTGGTACACACCCATTCTTTGATGTACTGCGTGTGGTTTACATGGCAGTAGAGTCGTAACAGCAGAGACAGCATTATCTTCAAAGTCCAACATATTTGCTACCAACCTTTTACAGAAAATGCTTACTGACCCCTCGGAAAAGGTTTTCAGAAAACTCTCAAAAGTTCCCTAGTAGGCAATGAGTCAGGCAAACCAGTTTTCACACTCAGAGAGAGTAAAGCCATCTAATACAGTATCTTCAAGGAGAAACTTCCCATTACCTCTTACTTGGCAGTCTTACCACATCAAGAGTCAGAAATCTACAAAGGAAGAAGAGAAAGTTACCCACCTTCCTTTCCCAGTTTCAGAGACCAGCCCCCAGTTGCCCCAACTTGAGTGTATGAGTAGAAGTAAGGAAAGCTGAGATTGCTACTCTAAATCAAATTTGAAATTTTGTTTATTTCATAGCCTGGATACCATAAATTACTGAATTGAGAACCCACTAATTAATAGTAAATGTGTTTTCCATTCAGAGATAGGGAACTTCCACTACTGAGCACAAACTAGGGAACAATGAGAGACAAAAGATAAGCTTAGTTTCAAGATAACTTTTCAGGAGTCTTCCCTGTTCAATAGGCTGGTTTCACAATTATTTCTTCAGAGAGGAAAGTGGGATTCCAGAGGTGGTTCTCCTATTATTTGTATTATACAAGCCAGCACTCATCCTGAAATCTAGAACCAAATTCTCTCATCTGCAAAGAATTGGATTAGCACCAGATGAATCCTTCCATCACTTATGAGATGTGATTTGGGGGCTCTGTGTACATCTTCGAGAAGGGCCATGTCTCTGACCCTTCGGCCCAGTTGGTGATACTGATGCAGACTATGAGTGACATGTATGGCAGTGCTGGAGAGTCTGAGTGCCCCACCTGCACCTCTAAGAGAGTCTTTCAGTGCTTCCAGATGACCCAGGCCTATCATAGGATGACAGGGTAGAGGTCAAGAGAGCTTGGTGCAAGATTTTATGTCCATCTGTCTGTGTGTTAGGCTTCCTCCAGGACCTTTGGCTTTGTCTCCCCTGGTGCTTTTGGATTTTCTAAAGTCTCCTAAATAGCGTCTGAGGCATGCAGCTCCTTTAGCTGCATTCCCCCCTGTTACTACACAGGAAACTTATTGGTGTGGTGGTGAGGCAGGGCAGCAGGAGAGGCCTTTCTAGACCTATGATTAGGTTTCTGTCTTCAGTGAATCTGATTTGGGTATTTCCCATACCCAAGACCAATGCTAGAAGGGACTGGAGGGACATGTCCACCTGTCTGGTTGTGAGGTTCTGATAAAGTCGTTGCCCTCAAGGGCAGAACTTGTTAAGGAGGACAGAATGCTCTGGGTGTATTTTGAAATGCTTCTCTTACCCTTCACATAACCCCTCTCCATGCTCCCCAATCCCTCCAGGGAATTTCTCCCAGTCTCCACAATGAGTACCTGACAGAGCTGCTTAAGGTCAAATACATGATAGTGTGGGCCCTACTAAGGCTAGAACCCAGGAGTTTCTAATTCTCAAGTCAGTCCACACTCAGTGCTCACTACCCCAGAGAATTTTCACCCAGTTAGTCTGCAGTGATTCTCAGCAGCCACCTGTCTGTCTCCAGTTTTAGAAGCAGCAATTGGCCTGTAACCTAGTTCTCTGGTGGATCTAAGAGAATTGCTAATTTTCACTTTGTTCAGTTTTTTTTCTTATTGTGATGACAGAATGATGACAACAAGGGTGGGGGGGGGGAGAAAGGAACACAGAAGAGAAAGAAAAAAGGGAAGCCTGGAAAGAGGGAAGGAAGAAGGAAGGAAGAGAACAATGATAACAAAAATTGAAAAGCCAATTTCTTCCCTCACTAGCCCTTAGTGACAAGAGAGGTAGAGCTTCTGCTTCCTGTGCTGCCCAGCATCCCTGAGGAAAGGTCACTTACCTCAGTCAGTGGTGTGAAAACCAGGGGAAATAGAAGACAGAAACACCTTTGAATGTTTCCGTCATTTATCCTCCATGCTCATTCATCAGCAAAGAAACCAACACTTGGAAAAACAATTATGTAAGTTAATGTGAGGCTATCTAATTCCTGAAAATGCTTTCCTCAATTTCCTAGATTAATACATTAATTATAAGAGGTGTGTGATGAAATAGTACAGTACAAATGAATCTGCAGTAATAGTGAATAACCCTGGGAGAAAGACATTTTTTCTGAATCAAGTCACCCAAAGACAAGCACATTACAACATGGGGTTCAGCGGGTGAAGAAAAAGTAATAAATATTACCTTGAAATGAAGACAGTGTTGTAAACATAAAGCTACATTTTTAAAATTACATGACACTACTAGCTTGATTTTTAAAAACTAGGGAGAAAAAAGGCAACTTCAGACAAAAATTGAGCCTGAGAATAAGCGTATTAAGAACAAACAGTAAGGAAATAAAGGAATGAAGAGTAAGGAATAAAGCCTTAAGAGTAAGGAATAAAGCATCTTTCCCCTAAATTTATCTTCAAGTGTGATAAAGAAACTAAAATAAAATGCTTTAATTTTATAAGTGCTTTAATTGCCATTGACTATGGGTCAGTAAGAGTCAAAGATATTCCTTCCATCTTGGAAGGAGGATCTATTTCATTACTTAAAGGAAGCAACTAGCCTCACATTCATTGAGTTTTGAATCATTTAATGCCAATCACAATGTTCATCAATAGTCCATCATTCTACCAAACCTAGAGATATATACATTTTTAGGTAACTGATATGTACTTGTCGTTTCCTTCTCTTTTTATGCCTTTATTCCTGTACATGGCAGGCATTTATTAGTACAATTTATTAATGTAATTAGTATCCCAAATATCCATGTGATGATCATATTTGCACTGGAGAACCACTTCTGAATATATGTTATGACAAAAATTCAGGCAAAGCATAAATGCTCTTAGAAAACTTTCAGACTAACAGGATTGGCTAAAGTCTGGGGTATGAGGATGAGAAGACCTAATAATTCTTACACTAAGATAAGGCTCTATAAAGAGTTAGAAAGATTTCCTTGAGCAAGGCAAAAAGGAAAGAGGAAAAAAAATGAAAAACAGTCCATTTCTGGCAATATGACAGATGATATATTCAGGCAACCCTCTTTTAGTTTAACTTACCTAAAAACACTAGATGCATATATTTTACATAAGCACATATGCATATCAAGACAGAAATATAGATGATGGATGGATGGATGGATGGATGTGTATATTACATTACTTAGCTGGTAGATATAAGAAAATTTTCTACTGTCCAGGATGACAAAAAGCTATGAATCCACCAGCATAGTTTATTCTAGAGGTATCTTAGTTATTTGGTGATCTAGAGTCCACACATAGGAAATCAGAAGACAAAGTTTAGAGTCTGAACATCATGAGACCCTCTTTATAAAGCTGCACCTTCCCTGGATAACATGTTCAATTTGAGGAAAGAAAGAAATTGCTTTGGAGGGAAAGGCAAAGAGTAGCATTGGTTTTGGTCGTGGTGTTACTAGGGGTAGATTAGGAATAGACTCTGCTTTGAAAAATTCTAAACAAAAATACTGATGAGTACTCAAGGCTGAATCCTGAAATCTGAACAACCATGTAATTTTTAATTTTTTTTTCAGGTTTATAGTGCAGGATGGTGTTGGGAGAAAGATAAAAAGTAACAAGTCACCACCCTTACCTACAAGAAGTTTATGACTCATAAGATATAGGGTAGCATTAATACTATTCATGCAACATATCTCTTTTCCAAATATGTAACGGTAAGGTATGTTTCTACTTTCTTACAGTACAGCATGTCTGTGCTTTGACCAGAGACATTGGCACTGAGGTAGTATGTGACGTTTCCAGGTGGAAGCCAGAAAAGTCTGGGCTTAATCCAGGGCTCTTTTCCTGGGCCAAGGTAACTGGAAACCCAGTGGTAGCTATTCCATCCACAGTTTGCCAAGGGAAGCCAATTTGGAAACCAGACTAACTGAAACATGCTTGAACAATCATAAGTTTAAATAGTCCTAAGGAAGTAGTGTTCCCAGGTCACTAGAAGGATGCTTATACTCTAACATCAGAATCTCTACTACAACTGCTGTTGTCAGATTCAGCAGAAACAAAAGCTATAGATTCAAAGAGGCTAGATATTGGAATTGTCAAAAATTATAGGTATGCATATTTACAAGAGAAAAAGACAAATTGAAAGAAAGACAGTGTAGTAAAAATATTATAGAAATTGACCAGATTGATGCAAAAAAGTCAAATGAATAACATAAGATAAAAAACTCAATGCTAGAAACTCAAAGTCTGAAAATATACTTGATTATGCAGAAACAAAGCTGAAATGAGCCAGATAACACCACAGACAAATAAGGATATAGAAAATCTGAGTAAGAGATATGGAACACAGAGGAAAGTCAGTCAATACTAAAACATTCCTACTGTTTCTTAAAGGAAGATCCAGGAGAGAGAAAAACAAAGATAAGCATTTGGAGAGAAAATGATTGAGAATTTTCTAGAACTAAACAAACCAAGTTGTAGATTCTAGAAGCCCAAACAAATCTAAATTGAGTAAATCAAAGGAAATGCAACACAAATATAGAACTGCAAAACTTTACAGATTTTAAAAAACATGTGAAAGGATAGATTGTGTATTAATTAGCTGACCATATAATTCAGTAACTAAACTATGACTTTTGAGAGGGACTGTGAGTACTAACCAAATAGCACACCAGGATAACAGACACAGTAGGACTGCTCCAGGGACATGAGGTCAAATGAGCAAAAGAATACAAAAAGAATAATTTTATTCACAAAATGAACAGTTAAAGCAGAAAAACAATCCATAACTTAAAGAGCTGAAAAAAATTATTCAAATGGAAATGTCTATCAGTAACCCCTTTTCAAGATTAAGGGTCAAAGATATATTTAGATAAGCAAAAACCTGAGAGATCACAATCAAGAGTCTCAAATACGGTCCACTCAAGAAAAGTAACCCCAAAAAAGTCTGAGAAGCAAAAAAGTAAGCAAAGAAAATTTAAATTAATACTGACTGGTAAAATAATAATAATAAATCCTAATTAATGTTGTAGCAAAAATTAAGATAAATGTAAATTTCTTTGCAAAAAAATAGTATAAAGAGATGGAGGGAAAGTGAATGAAAGCAAAATCAATTAAGGCACTTAGAAGTTTTCAAGAAGGGTAAAACCCTTAATTAATGTCACATTTTATTAAATTAAAGTTCATGTTATATCTTCTGGGTCATTACTAAAAGTAGAAAGTGTTCTGATCAAGGTTAAAGACAAAGAGGAAAGCTAGCTAGAAAGTTGACTTTATAGGGAACACAAAGTCCATGAGGGACGAAACCCACATTCAAAAATAGGAACCAAGCCCACAAAGGTGGGGTAGAAAACTTTTTCCCTTTGGTCCCTGTTTCTTTATGTCAGGGAGAAGTGTAGGCACAATGGGAGCAGGTGTAATTGGTGGGGTATTCTGACAATGTCAGGGTCTTTAGACAGTGATCCTGAAATAGGGTGACCAGAAAAGACTTTTTAACTTTAACTGAACATATACAGGCCCGCTTCTCTCTATCAAGCAGGCTCCAAACTGTTATAATTTGTAATTGCCTTTACCTTTAACTAGATACACCTATCTACCTGCTTCTCTCTACAAAGCAGGCTACAAACTGTTCATTAGCATTTTCACTGTTCACCTTTACTATTGATATGCAAAAGCCAGCTAGCTGCTTCTCAGCTCCCAGCTCCAAAAACTGCAGAAAAGAAAAACTTAGAAACAGTTTAAACTTTACACTAGTTTGCCTCAATTTATCCTCTTTTAAACTCATGGGTTCTTTCCACCATTCCCAGTTTTTTCAACCAAAATTCCAAGTCAAAGCAAGACCATCACTGCAGACTAATTTATTTTTAACAGTGATTTCCTAATTACTACAAAAGAAACATGTAAGTAAATCTCAGATTACTTTAACATTGCCCAAAGCCTTTCTCAACAATGTCCAAAGTCCTTTCCCAGATTGCCCAAAAATCATCAGTCTCTCAGTCCTGATCATCTTACCAATGTCCGGTCAGTCAGAGTTCATCTCCAGATGCTGAAAGACATCTTCCTTTGGCTGTGTTTCGGCGTGCTCCTCCTTGTCTTCCATGCTGTCTTTTCCTTGTCCTTCAGGTTGTTGAAGGAAATTCATGGTAATGGACCCAGCCAAATTCACTTTCTTTTCAGGCCTAACCTTTGCACGGCCTCTTCCTGACACAAGTCAAACTCAGAAAAACAAACTCTAACACAGAGTTCAAATCTGCAAACTTCTTAGCTGCATTTAGCATACATGCTGCCAGCCTGGGCCAGTCAAAGGCTGCAGGTCCCAGGCCTTGGCCACATTGCCAAGTCCACATGGCTCACATCTTTACCCTACCAAATGGCCGATTCCAATCTCTCCTCCATTGAATCTCTCTCTATCGAATCTCCATATTGGAATCCCTCTCTTTGTTTCCACACTCTTTATATACCCTGATTTCCTGCCTTCCAGAAACCACACCTGAACCATTTCACTTCTTCCTCCCCTTGGATCTTTCTGAAAGGAAATTTTAATTAAGGTCATTCTCATATTTTAGCATATCCATCCTTGAAATCTGTAATCTTTCATAGGAGACAATGGGGAGGGGGGTAGCCCACCCTATCAGTCCTAACAGGAGTATTGCCAGATTTGAGTTTGTTTGTTTAGGAAAGGTAATTGGTTTATCTAGGGATAGGAATTCAGATTTGTTTGAGGAGAGATACTGTCCTTTCAAACAGTGTATTGCTTAGAAAATTCTAGAAAGAAATAGTAAGGAATGAAACAAATAATATCTGAAAGCAAAAAGAGTAAGAAGGAGAGAAATCTACAGAAGAAAAAGGGGGGCAATTAGCAAGTACAATATAACAAGTTTATTAGATATAAATGGAATAACTTCACTTCAAAGACAAAAAGTGAGACTAGAATCTTTTTAGAGATCTAACTACATTTTGCTTATAAGAGATAAACTCACCAGGAAGATGTAGCAATATATAGCTTCAATAAAATTACATCAAAATACTTAAAGCAAAATTTGGAAGAATTTTGAGGATAAATTTACATATCAATCATGGTAGTGGGCAAAGTTCAATATATTCCTTTAACTAATGATAGATCAAACAAGTGAAAAAAGGTAAATTTGTTTGAAATGACAACATATCTTAAAATCATATCTTGGAAAAGCAAATACCAACAAGTACTTTTAAAAATCTGTTTCATATAATGACGATCTCTAACCCTAGCACAATGAAATTAGAGCACCCATTCCAAAAGATTAATCCTTTACCACACCTCTCAATAACTAAGATTTGGGTGATTAAATAGTCTATAGGTCAAAACCAAGGTCTTAGAAAATACTTAGAATTACAAAGTAAATAAAATGCTTTTTACCAATACTTTTAAACAAAAGCTGTGTGTACTCAAAAAAAAAAAAAAAAAGAAAAATAATTTTTTTAAAGACTAGGTCTAGCTATTTTTGCCATGGAATCACAGGCTCACGTTGCCCGGGGTACCACAGACTCAAGCAATCCCCAACCTCAGCTTCCCAGTTAGCTGGGATTACAGGTGCGCACCACCATGTCCAGCTATTTTTTGGATCTAGGTCTCACTGTTGCCTGGAGTGGGACTCAAACCGTGATCCCTGGCCCCAGCCACTTCATAGGCTGAAGCTTACAGGCACGAGCCTCCATGCCTGGTAGTGAAGAAAAAGTTTTAAATGCTTCTATTTAAAAAAAAAAACAACACAAAAATATATGTGTAAAACATGAAATTTAAGAAGACAGACACAGAATGTCAAAATAAACTCAAATAATAATGCAGAAAATGCAGAGGAAAGGAAACGCTAAATATTTCTTCTCTGTTGCTTTATGGTTACTTCTTTCCATTGTAGATTCTCTTTTTTCCTTTTGTTGATCATGTTTCTTTGCATCCAGTTTCATCTTGTTAATTTAGAAGTTCTGCCATCACATCCATTCAAAGAATGACCTGGCTTTTTGCCTGCTCTACAAAATAGATCAAATGACTATTGTTCTGTTTCAAAGTTATGTCTCCCATGGAGACCACTGTTTCCCTTACTGATTTCCTCCTAATTTATCCACATTTTGTTCACAATATAAGGGAAGAAATCTTTAGAAGTCTTCCATTTCCCCCCTTTTTGCCCTCTTCTCAGATACCCCTCACCCCTCATTAAGCTCCAGAGGGTTTTTATTCTTCTTGCTCTCTTGAATTCTGGGGTTTTGCTGAAGGAGTTGAACACTTCTTAGAATTTCACTGACCATTTGTTTGCTTTCAGGGTTCACATGAAGGAATGACATTACCTGTGCTATCCTTATTCATTAATAATTAATGTCACATCTATGAAGCTCATGCATTATTCATATCCAATGCTTTCCCCTTTACCTTTGTCCATCTTGAAGTCACTGTTTCTGTCTTCAGAAAGGCCGATTTCTCTAGTTTGAAACTCAGCAGGATACGCAATGATTTAAAGTTTGAATTAGTGTAAGCCCCCAAAGAGTTTCCTTGCTCTTTCACTATCAAACAACTGTAAATGCCCTGGATTCTAGGATCCAATGGGTTCCCTTCCATCACCCGAAGATTTGAACCCTCTGTCTTCCAGTTTCCTGTGATGCAGATAAGAAGTCTAACATCTGGGCTTTTTCTTTTGAAGATTTACCAGATTATGCTAAGAATTCTATTATTCTAAGTCATTTTACTTTAAAAATCTGAATCTTTTACTTTGACTTAGGAAACTTTTCTTGACTTGATTGAAATATCTTCCGCTTCTGTGTTCCTTTTTCTTTCAGATTGGCTGCGATTTACATGATGAGCATCCTGTACCCATTTTCCCAATCTGTCCCCCGTGGTGTTTTCTTTGTCTTTGCATATTTTGCTCTGTGATTTGTGATGCTGATGATTCCGGATCTTCTAGGCTCTGACTCAATTCTCATCACACACCCTTGATTCATTCACTGTACTGGTAAGGCTTTTAAAATAATCTAGGAAAACTCTTGTCTTTATTTATTGTTCTTTAGTTTTGTTTTAGTGTGTTTTTCCATCTTTTATTTAGGAACTCATTTGTTAACCTCAGAAGGTCTGTCCCATCAGGGCTGCTGTACAATTGTGGGATCTGCTTGTTGTCTCTCTGAGTTCTAGATCTTTGTAGATAGATTATCATGTTTTTCTGTTGGCCAATTGGAGTTCAAGCCTGATTTTTTTTTTTCAGTACTGCTCTAAATATTAGGAAGCTCTCAGGTTGAAGGGCCCCTCCTTTTGAATGTGGTATAGAGGCTGATAGTGTCCCCTGAGGCACCTACAGCAAGCACCTCTGCTCCCAGATCAGTTAGGGCTCTCCTAATGCCCACTGCAGGGTAGGTCATAAAAACACAGGTTGTTTGAGGACTTTTGGCATACTCTGGTAGGACTGAGTGGACCTACCCCAGGGTCCATGCATCTTGGTTGACAACTCTTGTACTTTTCTCACTCAACTCAATGTTTCTATTTAAAAGGGAAGTGTTGGGAGTAGGAAGTGAATCTCTACTGAGGTGTTCAATGCTACTATAGATCCTGGCTCTTGAGAAGTAAATAAAGATGCAGAAGAGAAGGGAATCCCATTTAGATCACCCTGTCCTGAAAATTCCCTCCCAGTGTTCTCTTCTATCAAATAAAAACGTTTAGACTAGTTAAGATAATATGTAAGCACTTTTTTCAGTTCCCAAAATCTACAAATCAGAGATTAAATTAAAAATGCACACAGCTATTATAGTTTATAAAATTGAGGAACAGTTGAAGGTAAGTATATTTGAGAAAATAATGATATTTGCATTATAACTCTGGTATGAACAACCAACCTGGAGATAAGAATTTTCACTTAGAATTACTTGTAATTAGTTACCCTGAGTTAATTCTGATCACATAGAAAATATAGCATGGCATGTTTTCTTCCCATGTCCTAGAGTAGTGCTTCTCAAGTTTTATATATACATCACCTCAGATTGTTATAATACAGATATTGATTCAATATTCAGCCTCTGGAATGAATGGAGATTCTACATTTCTTGCCAGTAGGAATGGTCCTACTACTTGTCCCTGGTTCATACTTCACAGGAGCTAGGTGTGGTGTTGCGTACCTATAATCCCAGTTACCCAGGAGGCTGAGTCTGGGAATCACTTGAGTCTGGGGTTCGAGACAATCCAAGGCAACATATTGAGAACTAGTCTCTAAAAAAAAAACAAAAACAAAAACAAAGCACACTTCACAGGCAAGAACTGAGGTATTTGTAGTGGTAAGTAGACCTCTGGTGGTGAATGTAGAAATTTACAGACATTTTGGCATAGGGAATAATTTTTTCTTGGAAATTTTCAATTATATAGTCCCCTCTCCCCAAAGCTTACAGCTGATAGATCTCCTACCAATATGATAAGGGCAAAACCAACATAACTTATTAACGTGGTATCTATCGATCTGGAATTTGGAATGACTCCAGACAGACCACACTGCAAGTGAAAATGAAAGAAGAGATGTGTTTAGTCCCCCACACCCCCTGGAAAGCAAACACACTGGAAACCAATCTAGTCATAGAATTTATGTACAAATAATGAACGAGTTAAAAGTAATTAGTTTTTATTTTATTAATTCCTTAAAATCTCTTGTCTTTTCACTTCATTTTCCTGTCACCAAAAGGGCTGCCATAAATTACGTTTCTTCCAAAGTGTTCTCCAGCTCAGGCCTTTTTCTGAATCAGACCTGCCTGCTCTTTAATTAGGAAAAATGAGGGAAGTTTATAGTAATTTTAAACTGCCATCTTTTGGCTCCTCTCAGTCTGTGGTTCTCAAACAGAAACTAAAAAGAGCCTTTTGACAAACCATTGTCAGTGGTTCAGATTAAACAAAGAATTTATAAACATTTGAAAGGTATTCAAATTTAGAAATTATTTTTTCCTAGCACAAATATGGTCCTTATTTTCAATGTCAATAGACATATTTCCTGGCTCTGCCATGGTAAATAGATAAATGTTCCAGAAATCATCCATTTTTTTTGAGATAATAAGATTAATACTACTCTCTCAGAAGGAAGATAAGCATGGGAGAATATGCTTATTCTCAATCTTGAGGTCTATCTAATTGAAACAAACTTCAAATTGATAGCAACATCAACTCCAAGCTGATATAAACTGGCATCACTCATTCTGGGAAAAGGGTTCATTGGCTCATGGAAACCTTCAGTTTAGTCATGCTCCAGTGTCCTTGCATTTGGGCATTAAATTGGACCCCAAGTCGATCTGTTTTCTTTGTGAAGTTTCCACAGTACCATCATATCCATTTATATTAAAAGAGTTACACAGATATTATACATTGTAGGACATTATATATGTTTATACAAACCTTTTACTAATCAGTTTTATAAAAACACCTGAAGTTATTCATACAAATATCTGGCATTGGTAGTTATGAAAAGATCTGTCTATGTAGATAATTTCAGACATTTCTGTTCTGGGGTTTAGGGATAGGGAATATTGTCTCAGTAAAGACTTGACAGGAGGTGTAGGTTGGTGGTTAATTACAGATATTTCCTTAGCATCTCAGAAACCAAGCAAAATGTCACACATTTCTTGCTCAGGAATCCACCCATAGTTGATACCTACAAACATACTTATATATAGCCAGTCATCCTTGTAATGTCCCTGATAACCATTAATTTACTAAATGACAGGAAATGAAAGGAAATCATTCTTCTAGTTTCTACTCACAACCCTTGTTGTGTTGTGAATGCTCTGACCCCAGTTCAGTTCTGATATGACACAACCTGGCATTAGTGTTGAAGTCAAACAGGTTAATTTTCCAGTCCCATAAAATTGCCTCTACATAAATGATGGGTTCTGTCCAACTAAGGTACAAATCAGGGATTTCAGTGACCCTCTTCTCAGGTTCAACAGCTTATTATATCATTTTACAGGACTCAGAGAAACTTATATACTCACCAGTTTATTATACAATAATAAATTTGATAAAAATAGAAATGAAGAGCAGGGTAAGGCTCACAAGGTCCCAAGCAGAAAAACTTCTTTCTCTATAAAATTAGGTTTCGCCACTGCCCAGCACCTGGGTGTTTCAACTATGTGGAAGTTCTCAGACACTAGTTTAGCGACTTTTATAAAGGTGTTATTATGCAGTCCAGATTGATTATTACCTAGCTGCCTGGTCCCTCTCCCTGCTCTGGAGAATGGGGCACTGGGTGAAAGCTTCAAGTTAATCATGGCTTGTTTTTTCTATTGACCATTTTCCACACAGAGGCTATCCAGGGGTCCAACAAGAATTGGGTATGAGAAGAAAAGGAAATCTTATTACCCCAGAAATTCCAAGGAATTTAGGAGCTCTGTCAGGAACTGGATAAAAGGCCAAATATTAGAACAACAACAACAAATGCCCCAGCACCTTTATCACTCACAAAGGTTTGGGACCTCCAGTCATGCTCTCAGAATGAAGACCAAAAGAGATTATTTTACACAATATCACACTAGTCTTAAAAGTTTCATTACATTTCAAATCTCTGCCATAGAGATAAGTGGGTGACTGTTAACCACAGTAGCAGCAGCAGGTTTTGCTTATCTGCAGTTCAGGACATGTCCTTCTGGCAAGGTTTAAAGGAACAGAACTTCAACTGATCTCAACTAAAATTCAAGACAGTTTTTT
Source organism: Uropsilus gracilis (assembly GCA_004024945.1). NCBI lineage: Eukaryota > Metazoa > Chordata > Mammalia > Eulipotyphla > Talpidae > Uropsilus > Uropsilus gracilis. Next base: position 32,197 of record PVHY01013678.1, read on the forward strand.
TTACATTTTAAAATCCAATTAAAACCTTTCCAAAGTTAAATGTACTTACTTGTTTGTTCTCCTTCTTGTTTTAAATTCAGTGGAGCCCTTCAGCTGAAACCAGGCAGAATCATCAAGGTAATGATCAGTGAAGCTGGCTACACTGAAGCTCGTGGTAAGAGCAGATATGTCTGAAGTCCAGTCCTCGGCCACCAATGGAAAGCACTGCTTAAGGCAAATCGTCTTTTGCTACCTGTAGGATAGATGAATTAGTCAGGATTTTCCTCCATTAGCCTGTGACCTGCACCTGTGATACTGCATCTTCCTCATGATTGTGCAGCCCAGTAGATGTGCGCATGTGTGAGTGTGCACACCTGGGCCTAGGATACAGGGGATAAAGGCACAGAGAGTATACCAGTATACCTGAAAGGTAGGCACAAGCAAGAGCACAGATGAGAGAGCATGAGAGAGAGGAGAAAGAGTATGAAGTCTTCTGGGGTGCGGGGCGACTTGCTTGCCTCCCACCATACCCTGACCCTGACCCTAGTCAACTTTGCCTGATGTGTCTGTGTAACTGCTAGAACCAATTAAGAACCAATACAGATTAGTGACCTGATGCTTCCCCAACAATTGGAAAAGAGGATTGGTTATATTACACTACCAAAAACCACAAAATCATGCAACAAACAAAATATCTATATTCTCCCAAATCTAAGTACTCTCCATGACAACCAGAGCAATCATTTGAAAATGGAAACAACTTAAAGGACTGTGAATTAAAAAGGAGAGGAAGAAAAGGTAAGATTACAGGGCAGCTGAGATGGATTTGGGGAGATTGCACCTCCTAGGAAGGTATGACTCACATCAGCTCGAGATCTCTTTTACCCCAAATTTTAAATATTTCACCTTGGATTGCTACAGATGCTTCTAGAATCCAGAACTATATTTAAGATAAAATCATAAGTGCTAAATGGGCATTAGAATTCAGAGGTGATAGAATTGACTCAATCCTCAATTTCTTCCAGACACTGAAGGACTAACCGTGTCCAGCAATGGAGGGGAAGGAGATAGACTTTAATCTTGGAGGCATCTTCTGCCATTGCCTTCCTAGGTCAGGGGAGGCTGCCCAAGTGCAGCCAAGTGTGCAATAGGAGACAGAGGAATGAGTCTTCCATTGTTGGAAGTTGTGATGCAATGTACAGACAGGTAAATATGAAAGTCAAGCTCCTGAAGGAATGCAAAGTCAGAGCCAAAATAAACACTCTAAACCAGTCAGTCCAGCAATCCCAGGGGCCAAATAATGAGTGGAAATCAAGGTAAAGTACCAAATAGGTTAGAAAAACAAAACAAAAGAGGTGATCTGTGGTGAGAGTGGCTGCTAGGCTTCAGAAGGTGTTGTTGGTAAACAAATCCTTAACCGTTTGATTTTGGTGGAGATATTGTTAGAAGGAACAGCCCCTGGTAATACTGCAGAGCAATGCTGATCAAATAAGAAGAAGCTATCATCATCAAAATAAACAATTTGTTCTACTCCACTTCTAAAGAGCTTTTGAAGAGCTTAAAGAAAGTCTAATAGAAAATGAGAACATTGAGGAGTAAATGATGGAATATAAACCCATGAGAAATAGTTAGGAACTTTTTCCCTTTAATGAGTACTTATAAAATGCCTATATATCAAGGCACTGGTAGATGCTGTTGGGGATTATAAAATCATGGTCTCCATAGAACTTGCAAGCCAGTAAGAGGAGGCAGGAGTAACAAATACTTTCACTAGCAGGACTTAACATATGTGACAAATTTGTTTTGGATCCAGAGGTGCACACAGAGAAGGAAGGGCTATGACTCCCATAGGAAAGAAACTCACAGTAAGAAATTGTTAAACTAGAAATTCATGGTGCCTAAGAGAGGCACTTATGATAGGGTGTGCTACGCCCCTCCCCCCCATTGTCTCCTGTTTAACATTGCAGATTTCAAGGACAGATGCTAAAATGTGAGAATGACCTTAGTTGGAATTTCCCTTCAGGGAGATGCAGGAGGGAGAAAGGTGACACAGGTTTCCTGGAAGGCAGGCAATCAGGACATATAAAGAGTGTGGAAACAAAGAGGGGATTCTGATTCCAATATGGAGATTGGATAGAGGCAGAGAGATTCAGTGGAGGAGAGATGGGAATCGGCCATCTTGTAAAGATGTGAGCCATGTGGACTTGGCCAAAGGCCACTGGGGACCTGCAGCCCTTGGCTGCCCTGGGATAGCAGCATGTGTGCTAAAGGCAGTTAAGGAGTTTGGAGATTTGAACTCTGTGTTGGAGTTCATTTTGCTGAGCTTGACTTGTGTCTGAAAGAGGCCGTGCAAAAGTTAGGCCTGAGAAGAAAGTGAACTTTGCTGGATCTGCACCAGAGTTCCTGCTACCAGGAAGACAAGGAGAACACAGCGTGGAAGACAAGAAGGAGCAAGCCAAAGGAGCAGCCAAAGGAACATGTCTTCAAGTGTCAGAGATGAACTCTGACTGGACATTGGTGAGATGATCAAGACTGAGAGACTGAGGATTCTGTGAGCAATCTGGGGAAAGGACTTTGGACAATGCTGAGGAAGGTTTTGGGCAATGTTAAAGTAATCTGGTCTTACTAATATGTTTCTTGTGTAGTTATTAGGATAATTAGAAAATCACTTTGTTAGAAATAAATTAGTCTGCACTGATAGTCTTACATTGGTTTGGTATTTTGGTTGAGAAGGCTGGGGATGGTGGAAAGAACCTACTAGAGTTTAAAGTGTGTTTTTAAGTTTTTCTTTTTAGGTTCAAAAGAGGGAAAGAAAGCAGAGAGAAGCTGGTAGCTGATGTTTGCATATCAATGTAAATGCTAATGAAGACTGTGTAGCCGGCTTCTAGAGAGAAGCAGGTGTATCCAGTTAAAGGTAATTGCAAAGGAACTGCTAGTAGCCTGCTCTGGAGAGAGAAACAGGCATATATGTGTTAAAGTCAAAGTTAAAAACTCTTCTTCGGGTTGCCCGCTTTCACTTAGAGCAAATATAGACCTTATTACACTCAAAATGAAGGAAGAAAATGAGCCTACTTTGTAATATTAAAAGAGGCAGATAATAATCAGGAAAAAATATCTTTACACCAAAAGTTAATTCAGCAATTATTTGCTATAAATGGTGTGGAAACTCCTTTTTTTAGAAAAACAAAACAAAACAAAAACGGGGGAGGGGGTAGATTGAAACTTGACTGTTATGATGTTTAAGTCTGTTAACTAAAATTTTCAAGACTCATTTCAAGACTCCTAAAATCTTTTTGTGAAAATACAATTACAATTTTGAAAAACTGGTACTTAAGCACTGGGGATGCAGACAATTAAGTGCTTATAAAACACAGGCTCACATACTTCAATGTGTCTTGTAAAATCTGACTGTTCTCCAAAGCTTTATAGTTATATAAGGAAATTCTCATACTTACAAAGCTGTGACTGACAGGCAATCAAAAATAGGAACAAAACTACTTTCCAGAGCAGAAGATCTGCCTACCACCAACAGATGGCAGTTACGCCCAACAGCATCCTTTGAATATAGTTTTGCCTTTGGCATTAGCGATTGATCTACTGTGTTCCTGCTAGGTTTACATTTTTGTATTGAGGTACTTTTAGAAGATGCCTAGTTCCATTCTTTCTAATAAATGCAAAAATAATAAGGTTGTAAGTGCAGCTTGAAGAAGTTAAAATGGAAACTCAGTTAAAATGGAAACAACAATAGAAATGATAGAAATAATGAAAAATAATATACAGAGAAAACACTGCTCATTTGTTAAAAGGGATCATTTAGCTTGACAGGACAAGATGTAAAAGCACTGCTGTAGTCCAGCAACAAGTTTTAGCAAAATATTGGTAGAAATAACTACCAAGTAGAAAAAAGAAAAAACTGGGTGTGGCAGATGCAAGAGCATTTTCAGCAAGGAGCATTTTCAGCAAGCAATGACTTAGTGACAAGCCATGGATATTATAGCCTCTAGAATTTGCATGATCTGATGTTGGAGGGCCGTGTTGTTTAGGGTTCTGTTCTGAGGTGCAGGGCAGAAGGAACAGCTGTGCATTCCTGCAGAAAGACTCAGAACTACACAGAGATGCAAGCATAGTGTGTGAACAAGGGCTGGGATTCAGCCCTATTTGCCACCTCCTCTGGCTGACCCACCAGCATAGACAAGTTGATTACTAGATGAAATTTGTCACTACAGTGACAAATGGTCATTTACAGCTAAAGATACTTGAAAAATCTAAGGTATTAGAAGAGCAAAAACTTGGTGTGAAAGATGCCCTCCCTATACTATAACATTCTTATCACCAGCCTGAGGAGTCAAGTTTGAGAGTTTTATACACAGACTTTATTAAATCAACTCTCATTGACCTTTAGCTTTTCCGTATATTTTAACTACTTTTCCCCAATTGCCTCCGATTGTTCAAGTTAGCATAAAAGCATTTACATTTTGCCACTTCTTTGAATCTTCATTTTTCTTTTAGACCATTTCATCACATCCAACAATAAAATTTGTATGATTTTTGTCTATTAATCTATCTTATGTCTATTTAATTCTCAGGCCCAGACTGAGACCCCAAAAGAATAGAGGCAAAAGTTTCCTCCACTCCACAAGCAAGAAGGAAAAGCATCCATGTGATTTTAAAGTTCTTAGAAAAACAACTCACTCTCCTGTTGTATGAAAATGCATTCAAGGAGTATATTCCTGGAACTCCAGCAACCACTGGGTACAGGGGACATGCCCTTTAATGGCTCTAGGAATGTGCTGGGGTGTGTGCAGGTGACCACCCATCATCCCCTCCTTTGCTGCTTGCACACTCTGCTTCTCCCACTAAGCCACTGCTCTCCCCTTGAACCTGACATGGCTTCTAACTTGCTTATACTTACTTATACTTTGTCTGTAGCAGAATGCAACAGATGGGAGATCCTGGGACTTCTGCACCCACATTTAAGAGAGTGACAACTTCTGCTTTCTCCCTCTGGGAAGCCAGCTGCCATATAAAATGCCCACCTACCCTGAGGCCAGTTTGCTGGAAGGAAGATGATGCAAAGGAGAACTCAGGCACTCTAGCTGGCAAACCGAGCCTGGCAACAAGCTGAACACCATGACACAAGTGAGGCCAAACAACTCACAGACCCATGAGTTGGAAAAGTTGTTTTTGTTTAAGTGTCTCCATTTTGGGGTGATTTGTTGTCAAGATCCTAATCAGACTATAAAGAAACCTCTGTAAAAGCAGATTGAAAGACCAAAATGGAATTGAGAAACAGATTTTTCATGAAAGCAAAATGAATGACAGGCCAGTGACCATCCAAATGTGTTAAGTAACCAAGACAGGTAGCCACTGAGGCAGGCTGTTGGGAGGGGAACAGAAGATGAGCACAGATAAGTCTTCCAAGTACTCTGGTAGTGGAGCTCCAAAAATCAATAAAATACTATTTTGTTAGCACTTTTTTTTTTTCTGAATGATGGAGCGAGAGAGGAGGAGAGGGAGAAAGGGAGAGGAGGAGGGCACAAAAGAGCAGGATGGTTAACAGGTGTTAAGGGAATGGAAAACCCCGGGGTACACAATAATGTAATATATAAACATATATATATAAACAAAATTTAAAAAAATTAAATAATAAAAAAATCTCAGTCATTACAGAGATAGTTGACATTCTCTGTGGACAGCTCTTCTATTCCCCATTATATATTCCCAGAAATAATAATCAGTACACTGGATTTGATGTTTATCATTCCTGTGGTATTTGAAACTTTAAATCACACATATGAGTAAATAATATATTATTTTGCATGGTTTATAATTTGGTAATGATGGTATTGTAATATGTATACCTATCTGTAACTTGTGATAGAGAGAGAGAGAGAGAGAGAGATAGAGAGATAGAGAGAGAGAGAGAGAGATAGAGAGAGAGAGAGAGAGAGATAGAGAGATAGAGAGAGAGAGAGAGAGAGAGAGAGAGATGATAGATGATAGAGAGATAGATGGATGGATGGATGGATGGATGGATGGATGGATGGATGGATGGATGGATGGATGGATGGATGGATGGATGACATTATTTTGAAGTTGAAAATTTTAACTTGTTAAAAAGATCATTCATGATACATACAGGTGCATTTTAGTCCAGGCAAAGCAGAATGGCAGCTCAGTTCACATCTTTACAACCTGCTTCACCTAGCATTTTCTTTGAAGGCACCACTGAACAGACAATTCCAGTCAACACAGATGTTGATTGAGAAGAATTTTCTCCCCCAAAGCAAAGTATACCCAGCGCAGAGTTGGTGCTCCACAAACTCTGAATGAATGACAGTAGAGTGCAGGAAAACACTCACTGTTTCGTACCAATGTGTTGGTCAGGCTTTTCCCTCCATTAGCCTCTATGACCAGCACCTGTGCTATTGCACTCTCCCAGTGATTGTGAATGTGCCTGGGCCCAGTGGGTATGTGTATGTGCAAGTGGGTTCACCTGGGCCCACGAGGAAAGAATAAAAAGGAAGACATCAGTCAGAGAGCGCTCATAAAGAGAGAGTATGAGCAGAGAGAGCATGAGAATGAAGCCAGAGAAAGAGTGTGAAGGTTTCTGTGGGGCTGAGGAGTTTGCCTGTTTCCCAGCATACTCCTCTACTCACCACCCCCCCCCCATTTCAATCCCCAGGCCTTCTGTGCCATGCCTGCTGTGTCTGTGTAACTAACTGCTAGAACCAATAAAGAATCTACCAAGGCTCATGCTTTAAATACATTTGACCTCATTAATAGGATGGTTGACCTCATCAAGCACCTTTCCCCAGAAATGGGCCCCGTGGTAGCAGCTAGCTGAGGACGACCCTCTGGCGGGGGCTGGTCCTAGAGATCTGAGTTTCTTCACCCAGTTGTTTGTTTTCCTCCTGTACCTCCCCTGTGGAGTTGAGGTGCTCTGTACTTGTGGGCTCTCTCTGCTGCTTTCCGGGAACACTGGTCTCTAGGCAGGAGGGGTAGCTCCATTTCTCTTTAACTAGACTATGCCTGTGTCTTTCTTCTTCAGGTTTTAATATAACCACCAGAAGAGTTTTTGTTATTTCTGCCACTGTATTCCCCAAATTGTAATTTGTGTTGGGTGAAGAAAGGAGGACATCTCCTGGAGGAGAATACTCCCTTAACTTCTGTCTTATTAATTTAAATTCATTCATATGAATTCAGTTTCAGTTGTAGGTTATTCAGCATTAAGCACAGATCAGTGGATTTACTTTGTAGTGTCCTGTGCTAATAATCTCTGAATAGTGATTTTGTTTTAATATTAATTGCAAGCAGCAGATGATAACTGAGGACCCGTTTAGTGCAAAGATGGCGCTGGGGTTCACAGCTGGAGACTGTAGACTCTAAACACTGTGAGGGGCTCAACCTTTTAGTGAAACAGTATGACTGCTGAATTGCTACATGGTCCTTTCATTCCAGCCAATTTGATTTTTTTCCCCTCAAGTATTTTTACTGAAGTTTCTCTGTAAGTTCCTTGATGTAAAACAGCCACACTGATGGAAATGTTTTCCTCCCTCCCCCTGCCACTTGCTAAGCTAAAGTAGTTGAAATAAGGCTAAGGTAGACATGGGCAATAGAACTGAAGAAAATGGGAGGAGCAGCAACTCCGAGCTCAAGGACCTCTTGGCAGTTGCTAACAGGATGTCCTTCAGGGCCAATGATCTTGGGAGGCTCATCTTTTACTTTGTCCAGTACACTTGAAACAGGGTAAAAAAGAGATTTTCTGTCTTTACTTAACTGGATACAGCTATCTGCCTGCTTCTCTCTCCAAAGCAGGCTACAAACAGTACTTAACTGCAATTACCTTTAACCTTAACTGGATACTCTCATTTGCCTGCTACTCTCTACAAAGCAGGCTACACACTCTTTATTAGCATTTTCACTGATCACTTTTACCATTGATATGCAAAAGCCAGCCAACTGCTCTCTGCTTTCAGCTCCAAAAACTGCAGAAAAGAAAAACTTTAATACACAGTTTAAACTTTCTACTCGTGGGTCCTTACTACCATCCCCAGCCTTCTCAGCCAAAATACCAAGCCAATGCAAGACAATCAGTGCAGTGCAGACTAATTTATTTCTAACAGTGATTTTTAATTATCTTATTAACTACAAAAGAAACATGTAAGACTTAGAATACTTTAACATTGTCCAAACCCTTTCTCAGTATTGTCCAAAGTCTTTTCCCAGATTGCCCCAAAATCCTCAGTCTCTCAGTCCTAATCGTCTCACCAATGTCCAGACAGAGTCCATCTCCAGATGCTTGAAGACATGTTCCTTTGAATGCTCCTCTTTGTCTTCCACGCTGTCTTCTCCTTGTCACCTTCAGGTAGCAGGAACTCTATGGTGCCAAACCAGCCAAGTTCACTTTCTTCTCAGGC
>PVHY01013679.1:0-40662 GCA_004024945.1 Uropsilus gracilis
GATATAGGGGGGCGGGGGGAAGCAAACAAATAAGAAAAATTTGAAACAGAACCAAATCATAGAGAGAGAATCATAGAGCAAGAGAGGGGGAGGGGGAAGAAAATAGGATAGGTAGAGGGTGCACAGGATTGAGATGGTTAGCGGGTGTTGGGGTAATGGGAGAACCCTTGGGTACACTATGATGTTTTATATATATATATATTTAAATATATTTATATATAACAATAATAATAAAACCAGAAAGTTTCCTGGAGAATATGAGCCCAAGAGCCCAAAGAAGGTGTTTTGTTAGAAGGAAAACATATCTGCCATTGACGGGGTCTCTAGGGAGGAGACGCTGTGTGTCGCCTCAGCTGTGTCGTGGTTCATTCCACAAGCATTTATGACTTGACCGTGGGCATAGTGCCAAGGGAATCAAATAAAAAAGTCAGTTTCTTCTCCCAGCTTAGTGAGGGAGCAAAACATCTTCGTAGTTTGTGGGCTGGTGCTGCAACTAATCCTTCCTTGCGTCTTCCTTCAGAGAGCTATTTATCTATGTCCATCTCTTCTGTGACATGAAGAGACCCTGAGTTGCCCCTTCCCTCAACCCCCAGTGAGACTGGGGTGAGCCTGGCACTCTGGAAGGGACTGGAGAATGTATTGAGGATCTGGGTTTTGTATTTGAACTTGTGGCTCCTTGACATCCACTGATGATGACCCTGGTCCTGGGTCACCCAAGGAGAATGGGGAGGAGTGAGGAGTGTGGGTGAAGCCTCTCAAATCCATACCAGGGAAAACACTCAGTGTACCTCTGCTCTGGGTGTGGGTGAGTCATTTTGTAACAAGGGGCCCTGGGACTGAAAGAGTCACTCCCCTGGGAGTAAAACCCTTTAACAAAACCAGTTGTCCCCAAGCTCTCACTCCACAGATTAAAATGTCATTAAGCATCATTGTGGTTTGTGACCTGCAAACATGAAGAATGAATTTGTGGAAATGTGGTATTTTTCAAGGCATCAGAGCAAAAAAAAAAAAAAGCATAACTCAGTCAAAAGGTGGAGGAGGTCTGACTGGCCCCTGTGGGTCATTGGGTCCTTTGATAAGAATCTTCTGGAACAGTAAGCCCCTGGCCCCTGGCCCCTGTGGCACAATATACTGGCCACTGAAAGCAAAAGCGAATCTCCTTCCTCCACATTCTGCCTCAGCATCATCCATGCAATTCCTGTTTCTGGGCTGATTGGGGGTGATATTTCTCAAGACAATTCTGATTGATCATCAATCTCGTAGGAGGTTCCTTGGCACAAAGGAGGCCTGTACTATATCTAAATGCAAGAGCTTCATCTTCAGGCTGCAAGAGCAGGACATTTTATATTCAACGCAGCATAGAACAAGTGTCCTAAGAGCCCCAGCAGCTTAATATCTCATGCAGAAACAGTGCATCATGTCATCAGGCCAAAAACAAACTAAAGATTGACAAACATGGACCCACAGAGGGAGAGCTGCAAAAGTAAGTTAATAAAAGGCAGTTTACCCAATTGTTTTCAGCAGAGCTGAACCCCAGCTTGTGTATGTACCAACAGAATGCACATATTTTTGATTTGGAGACTCAAGTTTAACAAAATTGCAAAGGTTTGGAAACTCCTTTTTTTCTGAAGACTCCCCTCCCCCTACCTCTGGACAAAATCTAAATGTAGCCATCTCTTTGCTATTTCATTCATCACAGGGGCTTAGACTCACTTCTAGGGGCGATATTATAAGCGAAGTCAAAAGAAAGAACACACATCATTAAAATGTTCAGGGCCAGCAAAATGCCTGCGAAATTGCTTGCTTTTAGCTGGAAATGTGAACTAGCATGGTGGGAGCAGGGCTTGATGCCTACATGAGGAGGATAATAGAAAAATAAAGCAATTCCCTGAACCACTTTTAATGCCGTGGGCAACTCTGTGCTCTCATAAATTAACAGTGGGATGTTCTTTTCTTTGCGAAAAAGAGAATGAGATTTATGGATGACGTGGAAAGTCTACCACATATCTTGTTTAGTCACCTGGTAGCCCCAAAACTGCCGGTCTGCTGCTAGCCTTGGCAAGCTCTTCCCGCCTGATGCAGCCTTGTCCTTCATTACCCAGCTCTTGTTGGCTGAGACCTGTAGCTGACATTCAAGTCAGCGGGCCTGTCACCGGAGCAGAGAGTGACAGTCTTCATTGCTAAAGGCTGGGACATGGTGTTCTAAACCAGATCTTGGGAAGGTCTAAGTGTGAAACAATAATATGAATGGCCCAAGCTCTGGCACCCCTAGAAGTGACCACAGAAGTAGGGCCTGCCCCATAAAACATGGGCTAACTCTATGCAGTTGTGCTTTAATCATGTCAGGTGCATTTACAAGGCCCTTTCTCTGTGTGTGTGTACATGTTGCAGGGGTGGGAGGCGGGGGGGGAGGAAAATTCTCCAGGGAAAGTCACCAAAGAACAAATCAAAGTTCGCTTAGGTAGACACCTTTCTAAACCTCAATTTCTCTATCCACACACTGACATGATTTGAGCTAGTCATTTTCAATCCAGGGTGACTTTACTCATTTAGCATTGGGTAGCCTCTGGAGATATTTTTGGTTGTAATAATATGGGGAGGGTGGTATGGAGTACTATGGGCATCTATGATACTTCTAATCACCTTACCATGCACAGGACAACCTCTCATGGAAGAAAATAAGGTGACTTAAAATTAGTGGCATGGCTGAAAAATCCTGGAGTCAATGATTTCATTTCTAAGTTCCCTTCAAGCTATAAGAATATTCCCTTCAATTCTGCTCCTTGACTTTATTCAAAGAATACAAAAACACAAATTTATAGGCATCCATGCATTTTTCATTCTAGCATTGTTTATTGTAGTCCAGTTATGAAAACAACTTAAGTGTCCAGTGATAGATGGCTAGGTTAAGAAAATATAGTACATATATATATATTTATATATGTGCTGGAATACTATGCAGCTACAAAAAAGATAAAACTTCAGCCATGTATGAGAATATGGATGGAATTGGAAGGGATGATGCTAAATGAAATAAGCGAGAAGGCGAAAGACAAATACAAGATGATTTCACTCATATATGGAATAGAGGGAACAAAACAAAGGAACCAACAAAACTAAATAAAAATAAAGTCTAAAGATGATTGCAGAATTGAGGCTGGTAGAGGGGGACAGTGGTGATGGGAGTAAAGTGAGGTATATGATAAAGAGATAAAATTGATCTGGTGTGGGTAGGGTAGGTGGATACACAGCTAAGGAGGGATGAACCTATGCCTCTGAATTATATACAGTCCTCTAGACCAATGTTACAACACACACAGACACACAGATTATCTGCCTTTTAACATGTAAAACAAACCCCACTTGGGCATGCATAATTGGAAACAAGAGTACCCTACCTTTTTTTTTTTTTTTTTAAACTAGGTCTCGCTATTTTTGCCCATGGAACCGCAAGCTCATGTTTCCCGGGGTACCACAGACTCAAGCAATCCCCAGCCTCAGCTTCCCAGGTAGCTGGGATTACAGGCACGCGCCACCACACCCAGCTACTTTTTGGGGACTAGGTCTCACTACATGCCCCCAGCGGGACTCGAACCACGATCCCTGGCCCTGGCCATGGCATCTTAGGCTGCCACCTACAGGCATGCGCCACCATGCCCAGCCTTACTTTTTTTTTTTTTTTTTGAGACTAAGTCTCACCATGTTGCCTGGGGCAGACTCAAGTGATCCCCATCCTCAGCCTCCCAGGTAGCTGGGATTACAAGTGCCCACAACTGTGCCCAGCTGCTTTTTCGAGAACCAGATCTTGCTATGTTGCCTGGGGTAGTTACGAATCTGTGAACTCAAGCGATCCCTGTCCTCTTGCTTCCCAGCACTTGGACAAAAGGCGTGCACCACGACACCCAGCTTGAGTACCCTACTTTTGTCCCTACCTCTTATGGTCCATCTTCTAAGCCAAGACCCAGGGCCATCTACTACCATCTTTTCTGTCATTCCCCAGCATCCGCTGAACATTCCCCACCAAGGAGACATTCCCAGTTAAAGAAACTTGATGTGGCAGAGTCAGATCCTGTGGTGATGCCACCACATTAGTCGACTAGGTTTTGACTCATCTCTGGACTTTTCTCAGCACCAGATTTCTCTCTACCTGTCTCCTCTGTCAGCCGCCCTTATCAGGGGCCCAGGTGTGCAATTTTGCCCTGAAACCTCATGTCCATTTCTTTCTTCCCTTGGGAGTTAGATCTGACATCTCTGAAAACTCACCCTCCCTTGGGCTGAGCACAGGAAGCTCTTCCCTTCCCCATGGAATGGAATTCCTAAAGGGAGCAAGATTCAAGCTGTGTGCTTTAGTTTTAGGATTTAGAATTCAAGGAGCTGTCCAGCGTGCTTGTGTGTGGCATATATAGGGCCATGTCTCCCTCTTGCACTCAAGGCAGAGATTACTAACCTATGACAAAAGTTTTCCCACTGAACAGAGATGACAATCTAATTTTAATCAATTTGCCCCCCAGTCTCTGGACCATGCCAGTCAAGATGGCAGCAACTGGGAAAGGCAATGATGAGATGAGAACCTCAACTACAAGTTCCACAAGCTCCATGGACCATTTCACTTACCAGTCTATCTCCAATATAGGTAAGAGATGCTTCACAAGCTTCATAAAGGGCTGAAGAACCTCCTAGAGTGTGGTTTCCCTAAGAGGCACACTGTGTGCTTGGCTCCAGGAGGTGAATAGACTAATCCATAGCTCATCTTTGGGGCTAATGGTGGACAGAGTGGTCCTGGGGAAGGAAGTGTCTGAAGGAGGAAAAGTGATTTAGTGAGCGCTCCTCTCAGGTCAAGAATGGTTTCCATTGTTTCTAAAAGACGGAAATGCTGACAGAGTAAGAGCTCCGAAAGAAGTTGGTACCTATGTACCAACTTAGTACCAATGTTCCCACATTTATTATTTTTTATTACCCCTTTTCTGGTTTCCTGGGGCGATGAAAGAGGTTTAGCCATTTTCAAGCAACTGCTTGTTTAGTACTATATTTGAACAGTTTTAGAAACATTAACCTAACCCTTGATAATCATAAGAGGGTGGTTCTCTTGTAGCCCCATTTCTTGGAGACCAAGGCTCAAGTGTGCCTTAATGACATGCCTGGCCCAGCTGGGAGCCACACGCAGGTCAGCCTCCAGAGCCAGTGCTCACCAACGCTTCATGCAGAGTCTGGGTGCCTGCACCTGCTGACTGCCAGCTGGGGTAAAATGTGTTCCATCTCTCTGCCAACTTTGAGCAGGGAGGGAATATGGGACCAGCTAAGGCCCTGAGATGTTAGGGAAGACAGAAGCACCATAGAGTTGGCACAGGTGGGAAATAAGTCCTGAACACTAGACTCTGGGAAACTCTTTGGGAGTAGGGATGACTTAGAGGCCCAAGGTGAAGTACAGTTCTGCCCCATGAATCCCGGGGTAGGTACTACCCCAAAATCCCTAGACAATGATTCTTCCTTGTCTGGTCCACTGTCCCACTGCTCCTTATTGTCTCCCCACTATCAGAGCAAATTCAGCAGATAAAAATATAGGATTGCTATTTAACTTAGAAATATTAAGTCATGCTGGGCATGGTGGCCTGTTGTCCAAGCACTGGGAGGCAAGAGGCTTGGAATTGCTTGAGTTTGCAGGTTTGAGACTACCCTGGACAACATAGCAAAACCTAGTCTCGAAAAAGCAGCCAGGTGCAGTGGCGGGTGCCTGTAATCCCAGCTACCTGGGAGGCTGAGACTGGGGATCAAATGAGTCCATGGTACTTGAATCTGCAGTACTCCAGGCAACATAGTGAGGCCTAGTCTCAAAAAAAAAAAAGAAAGAGAGAGAGAGAGAGAGGGAGGAAGGAAGGAAGGAAGGAAGGAAGGAAGGAAGGAAGGAAGGAAGAAAATATTAAGTCACAACAAATAATTTTTTAGTATATCCCATGGCCTATTTGGGGCATACTTATGCTACGAACATGTTTGTTGTTTATCTGAAAATTCAAACTTAATTGAACCTTCTGGGTTTTCGTTTAGCAAATCCACCCACCATCCCCTGGCTTGCTGCCCCACCATCTTTTGGTGTAGTGCTTTTCCATCCTTGATATGCTCCCCAACCCATCATTTGTCCCCCAACTCCAACCCCAGACCCCTGTGTCACCTTCCCTGCTCCAGCTGCCTGGTGATCCAGCTTAGCCTCTGCTGGAGTCCTCCCTGAAGCAAATAGCTTCAAGCAAACAGAGCCCTAGGCATCCATGCCCAAGTCCCTCCTGTTCCTCCCAGGGCATTAGATTCTGAGGAGGCAGGCTCAGCTCCCCATGGGGGTGATGAGGGGGCTTCTGGCTGGCAAAGTAATGAAGCTAATGAGCCAAGAAACATTGCCTTGTGGTTTGGAAAACTTCATCACTTCCCTGGCTCTGGGCCAAAACAATCATTTTAAGGTGTTTAGAGGATGGGGAGGGGATTGAAAGGAAGGTGGCTTGTTGTTGCTTTCTCCCCCCAGGCTTGCCAACTGCAGACCGGATAAGGTTAATGAGCTGTGGAAATAGAATTCACCCAGGAAATGATGCGAACCGGCCCCAGGGACCTGTCCCTGAAGACTAGAAGGCTATAAAGCTACCAGCTGAAAGGGGTGCCACCTGGAAGCTCACTGCCTGAAGGGGGCTTGCATCCCTCCCTGGAACATAATTGTAGAGTGGAAGAAGACTCAGCCAGTCTTCTGAGGAGGGAACCCCATATAATGAGGAGGAAAGGAAGGGGACTAGGAGGAGGGACCAGGAGTAGGAGGACGGGGCTTCTGTGTCCCACCCCTGTGTGCACACATGAGCATATGTACCCCAACACGCTCGCACACATGCACACACATGTGCACACACAAACGCAGAAATGCTCACAGTGTAGGATCAGGGAAGCTGCTTCTTACATCTCTTCTGTGACACATGGCAAACCAGTTGCTTCCTTGCCTAGGTCTCAGCTGGCTCCTCCATGAAATTTCGGAGACTCTCTCAGCCTTGCCTGTGAAGACCCTGGACTACGAACTCTCTGAAGGTGGGACTTGGCTTCAATTCCCAGGTGACTTAACACCCAAGGCCCAGTTGGTCTTAGCGGATTGGGGTCAGCAATGCCAGCGTCTGATGCTACAACTGCCCTTAGACCTGTGAGCTGCCCACAGAACCAGTGGCCTTTCTCCAGGTGTGACCTGGTTCTTCCCAGCTGCTCTGCCAGAGGCTGCTGGAGGAATCAGCTTCTGAAGTCCGGGAAACTGAATTCCCAGGTGGGTCACTGAGGTGGGGGGGAGGGGGGAGCGCAGGGGAGGATCCAGCAACCTCGAGGCCAGTCCAGGAAACCTGGTAGAAGGCAAGGACACATCTGGCAGGTGACTCCCCAGGTCCCACCCCCAGTCAATCACACACTCAGAACTACTTCCAAAGCCTTTTGATTTAGTTCAATGAAGCCATCTGCCCACATTCAGGGCAGATTATCTCATCACTTCCTCCATCCCAGAGGGGAGAAAGAGATAAAGGCAAACTGTCCCACCCAGGTGCCTCCTCCCTCTGGGACAAACAGCCTCCAGCACTTACAAATCCTCCTGCTCCCCCAAACTCCAACTCCTGTATCCTCGGGCTCCCTCTCCTGCTAGAGGAGGAGAGAGGATTCACACACATCTAACTGAAATCAGGTGAAGAAAAAGGAGACTTTTTGACTTAAAACTTAAATCATCTGCCTGCTTCACCCTAGGAAGCCAACTCAAAGCAGTTATTTAGCATTTTCACTGACCACCTACTGTTGATATGCAAAAACCAGCTACCAGCTTCTCTCCCCTCTGTCTCTCCCAGCCGGACTTCAGGAAGAAAAAAACTTAGACCTACATTTCAAATCTTACACTAGTTTGCCTCAATTTACCCTCTTTCAAACCTATGGGTCCTTTCCACCATCCCCAGCCTTTTTACTGTAATTTTAAGCCAGAACAAGACTATTTTATTACTAAACAAGTGATTTCCTATTTACTACAGAAAGAAACCTAGAAGGAACACTCTGATTACTTCAACATTGTCCAAAACCTTTCTCAACATTATCCCAAGTCCTCTCACCAAATTGTCCAAAATCCTGAATTCTTAAGTCTGGTTAACATCACCACTTTCCAGTCTTTTAGAGTCGACATCTTTCTTTGATGTGCTCCTTTGGCAAGCTCCATCTCCTCCATGCTGTCTTCTCATCCTCCCCCAGGGGGTAGAAAGAAACTCTATGGTACCAGAACCAGTAAAGTTCATTTTCTTTTCAGATCAGGCTCTCACCTGGCCTCTCCAAAAACATCCGAGTCAAATTTAGCAAGACTCCAACACAGAGTAACACAGAGTTCAAATCTCCAACCTCTAGCTTACAGCAGGCACACTCAGCTTATGCTCATTATGAGCCATGAGTTGCCAGGCCGGTTCAAAGCCTGAGCCTAAGGCTCCTCATGGCCCTGAAATTGGGTGGGAAAACAGGCAAAACGGGTACTTACCCAAACTTACAGAGGGAAGCAACTGGCCCTTTAAAGCCAGCCACACACCAGGTTCTTCCCAGCCTGCATATGCAGTAGCAAGACCACATAAACCTTAAGAGGGAGACTGAAACAAATTTACTTAATAGAAGACAGATGAAACAAGAGTCACTGAGGGTACCAGGGAACCCCTTTAGTAATCTTACCACACAGTCCAATCTCTAGTCCAAAGTGCACATGGCCTCAACAACCATGTGTGACCACAAAATGGCAACTGCCCCACCTTAAGCCAGATAAAGGAGTTAAGATGGCGCCGCCACTCCGTCTTCAAAGACACAGCTTCACTCACTCCAAGGCAGAAGAAGCCAAGATGGCATCGGAGATCCTTCTCCAAAAGCAGGAGATTCAAATCCAACGAGGAAAACCAGGATGGCGTCGTCAATTCTCCAAAAGGCACTGCTCTGGCATTCTTTCAGCTCCAACTCCAAAGTGGCCCAGCATCAGCGAAACTCACTCAATACAGCAACACAGCAAGCACTTCAGACATTTCACCTTGAAAATGGCAACACAGCAAACACTCCTCAATTCTCCAGAAGACTTCCAAGCTTTGCAGTTTCAAAATTAAACCAAGCTTTCAAGTACCACGTTTCCAAGACAGCTCACAAGTTTCTCCAACATGCTTCCCCGGGCTCCTCCCCAACCCGGGCAGAGAATGGAAGCTCACAGCTTGGCTTCCTTCCCTGTCCTGCCCTGCTGCCCCTCATGGCAGCAGCAACTCTAAGGCCTTCAGCCTCCCTGCTGCTTCTCTCTGTACCTCACTTCTCAGTTCTCCTCTCTGTCCTCTTCCGTTCTCCTCTCTACTGTTCTCTGTCTTTTATTCTGTCTCTTTCCCTGTCTTTATCTCTGTCCCCTCCCTGATCCTTTAATTCTCTTTTCTTGGGAGAAGGTTTAGCTCCCCTTCTCCAAATCTCTACCCACCAATTCTACAATAGCTATTTTAATACATCAACACCAGTACTGGGGGGCCACAGGCCCCTAACACCCTTAGGTCTCAGGCCTCAACCCTCATGGCCTGGCCTCCATCTTTTCTCCCAAAATGGCTGAATAATCTCTCTTTGTCCCCAACCAATATTTATATCTTCTAATTTTGTTTCCTCACCTTGGGGAAACAGCTCCTGAGTTACCACATTACAGAGAGAAATAATTTTTTTTTTTTCTTTCTTCCACGGTGTATCTTTCTGAAGGGATACTCTAATCAATGCCATTCTCAAGTCTAGCATGTCCTTCTTAACATTTGCATTCCTAAAGCTAGAGACAATGGCACCCAGAGCTAGGCCCCCCCTATCATTATAAAGGTGCTACTTAGCCTTCTAAAATTTTGCAAATTTCTTGTAACAGGAAAGTAGCTAACTCTTTTATCAAATGTATGTATCCTGTTAATGGCCGGATATCATAACCAAGAGTAGGAGAACAGAGCAGAGCTTTCCTTTGCTTTCCCTCTGCCCTGGGATGCTTGAGTGTTATGATGTGGCTGTGTTCTTTGGGTTCCCTCTGAATTCTTCGTTTGGCTGGAGGAACCCTGGGTTCACAGGTGGGACGCACACATGGTCCTCTGAATTCATGCTCTTGGATTCTGTGCCAGGATCCAAGGAGTGAACTGAAGGGCGGATGTTCCCATATCTTAAAGGAAACCAAGAAATCACTGACTCCAGGATTTCTCCCTCCTGCTGAAATCAGGTGAAAAGAAAAAAAAAGACTTTTTGCCTTGAACTTGAACCACCTATGCCTGCTTCTCTTTAGGAAGCAGGCTACAAACAGTTTATTAGCATTTTTTACTGTTTACCTACTATTGATAGGCAAAAATCAGCTGCTAGCTTTTCTCAGCTCTCCTCCCCTCTTTCAGATCTAAAAAGAAAAACTTAGAAACACAGTTTAAACTTTAGACTAGTTTGTCTCAATTTACCCTCTTTTAAACTTTCGTGGTTTTTTTTTCACCATCCCCAGCCTTCTCACTAAAAATCCCAAAGCAAGCCAAAGCAAGACTTTCAGAGTGCAGACTAATTTATTTTTAACAAAGTGATTTTTTAAATTATTACAAAAAAGCATGTAAGTAAAACTTCAATTATTTTAACTTTGTCCAAAACCTTTCTCAACATTGTCTAAAGTCTTTTTCCCATATTGTCTAAAAATCCTCAGTCTCTCAGTCCTGATCATATCACTAAAATCAGCCAGTTAGAGCGCATCTCCAGATGCTCAAAGACATTTTTCTTTGGCATGCTCCTCCTTCTCTTCCATGCCATCTTCTCCTTGTCCTCCAGGTACTAAAAGCTCCATGGTACCGGAACCAGCAAAGTTGACTTTTTTTTCAGGCCTAAATTTTGTACGGCCTCTTTCAGACACAAGTCAAACTCAGCAAAACAAACTCCAACATGGAGTTTGAATATGCAAACTCCTTAACTTCCTTTAATACACATGCTCCTAACCTGGGCCTGCCAAAGGCTGCAGGCCCCAGGCCTTGGCCACATGGCCAAGCTCACATGGCTCACATCTTCATCCCACAAAATGGCAGAAGCCAAACCTAAATCTCAATCTCAATTTCAATCCCCCATCTTTGTTTCAAAATTCTTTATATATCCTTTTCCCACCTTCCAGGAACAGCTCCTAAATTATTACATTACAAAAAGCAAAGCAAAACAAAACAAAACAAAAAACTTTTACTTTTTTCTTCCCCTTGTATCTTTCTAAAAGAAAATTTTAATGAAGGCCATTTTCACATTTTTAACATATCTTTCTTAAAATCTGCAATCTTAAACAGGAGACAGTGACACCCAAGGTGGCATCCCCTATCACTGCCACTACTGACATTTTGTCCTGGGTTGTCACAAGAGAGGGGCACCTTCGCCAGGTTCCATTGCTGTGAGGGATGCCCCTTCTCTACCCTGCTGTTCTGGACACTGGGGTTCCAAGCAGCTGGTATCTTCTCAGCATTCAAGACGCTGTGACTGACAAGCACTAGTTGTACAAGATGTGGAGAAACCTAAAGCCAGTACAAACCTGGGGTCTGGGGTGGGGATGGGGGGTGAAAGTGGGGGAGAAGTGGGCACAAGAGATTAAGGTGATAGTTCATGGGTGATAAGGTGGTGGGAGAACCTCAGGGTAGACAATGATGTAAAATACATGTATACACATGTATGTGCCTATATGTAATGCATGTATATACACACGCGTGTATGTATACATATATGTATATAAATGTGTGTGTGCATAAGCAATATTTTTTTTAAAAAACTGGAATCAGATCGAAAGGGGAGGACTCACCACCACTAACCTCCTAAGAGATGATGAACCCCAATGGAAAATGACTGGCTATGCCGAATAGGTAGCACTTTTGTGTAACCAGTAACCCAGAAAACAAAGCATCAGAAGGCTGTTTGGTGAGAACAGAACCCAGGGTATGTTGTCAAGGTCTTGGAGGACTGGTGAGCTCTGCCTGGCGCACAGCTGCGTCTGTCTCCAGAGCCAGGTGTCTCTTGCAGGAGGAACTGGAGTCACGCAGGCTGGTTTTCACCTTTGACAGCCCTTTTTCTGGACTCCAGGCCAACCGCAGACTGAGTTATACCACCCCCTTTCTTTGGGCAGCTTGAGAACTATCGATTGGGCTGTAGGTCTACAGCTGCCTTTTAGTCCTGGTCACCTGTTTTTGGATTTGGTTATTTCCCAACCTCCTCATTATGCCTTTGCAAGGCACTGCTTAGAGTGGATCTTTTCTAAAAATGGCTAAATGTAGCCCTTTTGGTAATTTTTAGCTGTTTCGCTTTCTTGAAAATAACTCAAGCTCCAGGTTCTGGGAATATCTTTCTGTCACTTCCCAGGTACACAGCATCCTTTGATGAACCATAAGTCAACCTCCCTAATCACAGATGGAGTTCTTATGCTGTTTCAGGCACATTGGATCTCCGAGGCCACTTACCAGTCGTGTCATTTTGGGCAAATTACTAAACCTCCATGAACATCAGGCCTCTGGCACCTCACCTGTCCAGCCTGACACCGGAAGCCGGGGCTGAGAAGGTAGTCTGCCCTGAAGTCACATCCAATGTTCCAAGGGCTTGTTTTATTTCTCATTTGTTATTCCTTATCTAAATGGCCCAGCTGGTTTCTGTCAGGCAGGGAGAAGGCCTCAAGTTTAGGCTTTAACTGGAGCATTAAAGAGACTGGAGGTTCCCTGAAGCATTGCCAGGAAGAGTGTCCTCTGTATTCTCTTTGAGAGATAAGCTGGAACCGGGAAGGTCTGTGCTCACAATCCGGGAAGGACTTCCATGGGGCCACAGTTCACTGCGGTGCTTCGAACCCCTGACTGCCCCCTCTCACCCTGAGGCCCTGAACAGGAAATGTACCTGCCCTCAAATTACTGATCATGATTCTGGGTGGTTACCACACCCGGCCCCTCTCTACCCAGAATGCCCCAGTTCCAGGGAGCATAAGCCCAGTCTCAAGGGAAATGGCTAAGGATGCAGAGTCTTGGGACCACTCCAACCAGCTGGGGCAGATCTACTTTTTAACGAGATCCTGGGTGATTCACAGGCTCAGGGGAGTTTGAGACACACAGACTGAGGGTGGGAGCTCCTAGCCTGGGTCAATGAATTTGAATGGGGTAAAATATATTATATCTTTATTTTCACTAAACACCAGCCAAAATTTAGTATTCAACTGTGGATGTAGGCACTATGTCACAGAGGCAAATACACCTGTGATTTTTGTCATCAGTAGATATCGCAGGTATTTTCCTAACTCATCACAGTTATTTTAGATGTCTTGAAATATCATATATTTTACCCTGACTTCAAATTATAATAGTTACTAGATTGGAAGTTAGATCTTGCTATTTCATATAACAGTAATGAAGCATATATAGTTACAGCATATATAGTTGCATCCTTACATTAAGATTTGATTTTTATTTATTTTTATTTAATTATTTATTTTGAGACTAGGTCTTGCTATGTTGCCCAGGGCAGTCTCGAACCCGAGCACTCAAGCAATCCTTGGCCTCTTGCCTCTCAGCGCTTGGATTACAGGTGCATGCCACCACACCCAGCTAAGATTTGATTTTTTAATTTAAATCTTACCTTTGCTAACTTTGTCAGAGGAATTGATTTCCCCTATAATCGTATATATTGTCGTTTCAACATCAAAGACCTTTTTTCTGAGAAGGATCACCGAGTTGCAGAGAAGCCAACACACTGAAAAGTCAAAGAAACCTATTCAAGGGAACCATAGGTGCCCCAAGTGAGGTCTGGAAAATTTCAGAGCATTGGAATGAGTGTTCCCCAGAAAAGCTCCAGAAATCACATGCCCGCACAGACAGGACAGACTGGGCAGACAGGGAGCCTTTGAAGCAGCCCAGGATGGAAGTTAGTGATCATCTTTCATGGCATCTTTGTCCTGCCTTCGTAAAAACGTGGATTTGGTGGAACCCCTGAAGGAATAAAATCAAGATTCTAAGTAAGAGGATTTCCATTGTCAACACAACGGCCAGGGGCCTCAGAGTGTCAGGAACAGTCTCGAAGCTTGGAAATATCCCATGGTTGTTGCTTTTATTGTCTCTCTACTCCCCTGCAGCGATGCACAGGAAAACCCTTGAAAGGAAAAATCACCTATCTGCCTGTCTTCAGGGACAGGGGACTGAGAAGTATGGCTCCCTCTGCAGTCAGTGGGGCAAGCAGGAGCGTCCAGGGCCTAAGAGTGGGTGATGACACCTTCAAAAAGGCGAGCTCTCCGGGGGATGGTCTCTGTGCCTGCAGGAATGGTAGGGTCACAGGGAGTTCTGGATGAGGGGAGACCCTGGGGCCTAAGAGTAGACTTGGGCTGGTCCCTAGGACTTCTGAAGGAGGAAGAGATGCCACCTTAGCAGCGAGCTCTCAGGCAAGGGTGTGGTGGAGGACAGAGAAGTTGTGAAGGGTTGGCGCCTATCCCTGGGCCCCCAATGGTGGGCGCCCCTGTGGTTCCAGGACCTCGGACACCTCAGGATCTCAGACACCTCATGTACTTCAAGCACCTCAGGCACCTCAGGGACCTTAGAACCTCAGGACCTCAGGGATATCAGTCACCTCAGGGACCTCAGGTACTTCAGCACCTCAGGGACCCCAGTCATCTCAGAACTTCAGCTACCTCAGAACCAGGTTCCAGGACCTCAGGCAAAGACAGTTAATGGCTTTTGGGGCCTTAGAAGCAGCTCTACCAGGACCAACATAGCTGCTTTGGGCAAGCAAAGGGCTGAGGCCACAGAGGGGGGGCTCTCCTGGTAAAGATGAACCCCGTGCTGTTGTTCATTAATAGCAGTGAGAACTTCAGGGACGGCACAATAGTTTAGACTTTTCCAAATGGCCTCAAGGCAGCCTGATGTGCTAGTGGAAAGAAACCAAAATTGAAGTCTGCTTCAGTCCAGGAAAAAAAGGGCAGACGAGCCAAATTGCTTTCCTCCTCCTAAGCTCCATTTTTTCATCTGTGAGTAGGGATAATAACAGAGGGGCCCACTAAGCAGGTCCATGGGGGACCCCCGGGGACACGCGCATCAGAGGGGAAGGTTTTGTTATGGAAATGAAATGCCATGTTTTCCCTGAGCCCTTTTATCTCCCCCCTGGTTAGTTCCTCTGCTGTCCTAATAAAATACTGTCAAGGCTCTAACACCAGAATGCTATTATTGCTTCCCAGGTCTGGAGGCTACACATCTAACTAAGGTCAGGGCATCAGCACGGTTAGTTCCTTCGGTGCCTTGAGGAAGACTCTGTTCTAGATCCTTCTAGCTTCTGGTGTTTTGTTGGTGTGAACATTAGTATCAGAAACCCAATTTCTTTATTTTTTAATTCATTCATTTATTTACATAGTTGTTGATCACCTTGGACATGCCTTCCCCCCATACTCCTGCCCCCACCCACCCAATCTCAATGAGGTTGAAGACTGGAAAGAGAGGACCACACATGCGAAGTTCAGCCAAACTGCAGGGCCCAGCACCTCTGACACCTCCTGAGGAAGGGGTGCTGCTGCCCCTTCTCGGGGGAAGGAAACAGGAGTTCCTGGGAAGCTATAGAGTGCACCGATGACCTTTGATTTGGGAAGCACAAGTGGGACTTGCTATGAAGGCACTTTCCCACCTTCCCTCTCTTCTGGCATTTGCTTCTGAATAAACTTGTTTTGCTGTTGAAGTACCAAATCACTTTGGTTTGGGGTTAACCCTGGCAATCTGTGGTGTTTCGTATGAAGCACACCCCTTGATCTGTGCCCTTGTGTTCACATGATCTTCTCTCTCTCTGTGTGCGTATATGTGTCCAGACCCCCCCTTTGTAAAGATACCAATCGTGTTGTGGAAGGAACCTACCCTTCATCTGTATGGCCTCATCTCAATTAATTACACTTATGACCTATTTCCAAATAAGATCATATTCTGGAAGTAGATTCAATAGATGAATGGGGGGGTGACACAATTCAACCCTAACACCCCTATTAGCCCACCTCCATTAGTCCCTGGCAAAGAGTCACACTGGAGAATAGCACAGCGAGGTCAAGTGCAGCGGAGCAGCGAGTAGGGAAGTGCTAACTCTTCTAGGCAGGTTTAGCTCTCAGCAAAATCGAGGCCCTTCCCTACCTCCTTAATGAAACATTTAAACATTTATTAAACATCTACATATATCTGTATATTCCAGATACAAGGGTTAGCAAAAGGGGCAAAATACTGCACCTGACATCCAGGGAAAGGAGAGACAAACATATCAACAAATCATCACAAGGCTGTATGATTCATGCAATAATTACATGGCAAGAAAAGATGGGGTCTGAGACAGGATTGCTAAGGAAATCATAGAATAGGCAGAAATGGTAGAATCAAGTGTATGAGGATGGCTCGTTTTTCCTGCAGACGGGAGGCAGATGGATTTCAACTGGAAGAGAATCAAGAAGACATGGACCTGTAAGAGGCAGCTTGACCTGACTTGAAATATGGGCTGTGCAAGACAGATCTCAAAGGCAGGTAAGAGAGTCAAAGAACATAAATGCTACCCTTTGGCACAGCCAGGAAAAACTCTTCATCTACCTAATGTTTTGAAATTAGTCATCTCAGTGTGTGTGGAGTGATGTCAGTGTGATAGGCAGGTGCTAGCTTAATGCCTGGCACACAGTAGGGTGACTGATAAGTAATGCAATGAATAAACGATGACTTTTAAGCAGTAGACTAGAATGAGAGAAACCTAAGAGTAGGATGAACTTAGAAGCAGAAAAATACATGCAGAATCATTCACTGTCAACCAGGCAAGAGCAGGAGGGTCTGAATCAGCCTCCAAGAAGAGGGCCACCATGACCTGTGGGAAGGTGAAAAGGGGATGCTTTTGCAGGGCACTAGGGCTGGAATGTGAGGGAATCCATCAACCACTGACTTCCATTATCTTAATGAACCTGCTTCCTGGGGGGGAAGGGAGAAGAGATTGTGGGGCACCTCTTTTGGCTGTAGAACCTCCAGGGAGCAAGGAAGAGTGGAAAGAGGAAAGAACTGGGTTCAGTGACCCCAAGGTCAAAAGGGAGAGATGCTGGCAGTGGTCATGAGCCAAACTTTGGGACTTATAAGACAAGCACAGTGTGAGGAGAAAGGGGCTGAGGGTCTGTAGTGGTTTGACTAGTAGCTTCCCAAAACTCACATCCACCCAAAAACCTTTGCCTATGACTTTTTTATTTTGAGACTAGGTCTCGCTATGTTGCCTAGGGTACTGCAGACTCAAGTAGCCACAGGCTCAAGCAATCCCCAGCTTCAGCTTCCCAGGTAGCTGGGATTACAGGCATGCACCACCCTCCCTGGCTGCTTTTTCAAGACCAGGTCTTGCTATTTTTCCTGGGGTAGTCTCAAATCTGCGAACTCAAGCGATACCAAGTCTCTTGCCTCCCAGTGCTTAGACAACAGGCGAGCACCACCACGCCTGGTTTCTCTGTGACTTTATTTAAGAAACGGGTTCTTTGCAGAAGTAACTCAGGCAAGAATTGAGGTGAGATCATCCTGGGTTAGGATAGGTCCTGAATCCAATGACTGGTGTCATGGTAAGACAGAGAAGAAAATTGACATGAAGAGAAGGTGATGCAAAGACAGAGGCAGTCTGGAGTCATGCTGTCCCAGCCAGGATCACCAGGGGTCACCAGGAGCTGAAGGAGGCAAGGAGGGATCACCCCAGAGCCCTCCCAGGGAGTCTCACTGCCAACACCTTGATTTTGAACTTCTGGCTTCTGGAACTGTGGGATACTGTAGTTTTCATGGTTTCTAATCTAGTTTCCATCCCCTGGCTTATGGTGCTTTGGTTCAGCCACCCCAAAAAACTAATGCAGGGCCAGATTACAGGAGGCTGGTGAAGCTTGGGTCGAATGATCAACCAGGGGGTAGAGAGCTAGATAGGAAAGGGAGCGAGCTCAGGCGGGGGGTGGGGGGAGGATGCTGGTAGGTTCCAGGGGGTTATGCCCCAAAGTCTTGAGGAAGTGTCAGGTTTAGGGAAAAGCAGAAAGGATGGAGATTTTTACTCAGCGTGGCTTACTAGAAATGAAGGTTTCATAGGTGGAGCAGTTCCAGGCAGTTCCAAATTCTGTCCATCAGTCTCTCTTGGAGGATGAAAGCTACCTGATAAACAGATTCATCCTATTTAGGCAAGGAACCTTCCCTCTCTTGCGTCTGCGTTTTAAATTCAAGGCCTAAAGAAGAACCTGCACGTTTTTCTAAGGTGTTTCCATTCGTGCTCTTCATCTGGGTGGCATTTCAGACACTGGGGATTCCTGGGAACTTGGGTTGGGGGCATGTAGGAGGTGGGCTCCGGGTTGGAGTCACAGCCCAGGAAACAGTCTACCCAGGCCTGGAGAATCCTGCCTGGAGTTTTCAGAGGGGTGTGCATTTCTGGGCATCTCTGGACATTAGGTGCAGAGAAGCCAAACACAAGTTAAAGACAATCAGGGCAACGCTGGGCCATTTGAGGGAATTCAGAAGGAAAAACACCAAGCAGAACCTGAGGGCAATTAAGTGACATCTCCAGTGTGAGCCAGAGAAATTCTCTGCGTTGCCCTGTAGCCAGGAATTACTCAGTGAAGCAGCAGAAGGCCAATGGGCAATGGAGAAACCATGTCTCTTGGCTTTTGCCTGAAGCTCTGCTCTCCTCCCCCACACCCCCGTCCATGTTGGGCTTGACCTGGTGTGTCCCCTGCCACTAGCCTCTCCCTGAGGCCTGACCCTCTGTCACACCCATGACATCCCAGTGGCCGCCCATTCTTCATATGGAGGACAGAGCCCTGGTTGGTCTTCTCCCCTTGGGTTCCTCTCGGGCACTGGCCCAGGTTGGCTCCCATCTCTGCTGCCTAAGCACTCCCCAGCTGAAGCTGAGCGTGGTGGCGCACGCCTGTTGTCCAAGTGCTGGGAGGCAAGAAGCTTGGGATCGCTTGAGTTCACGGGTTCGAGACTATACCGGGCAGCATAGCGAGATCTAGACTCAAAAAAGCAACCGGGTGCCGTGATGGGCAACTGAGGTTGGGGATCGCTTGAGTCCGTGGTACCCCAGGCAACTTGAGTCTGCGATACCCCGCGTAACATAATGAGAGAGTCTCAAAATAAATAAGAGCCTGTAGCATGGAGTGGGGAGGTCTCCTCTGCACCTCTTCAAGACATGGCCTCCTAACTCTGAGGCAAGAAAGAGAGTGTGCCTCCAGGGAGAAGTGGAGAAGAAATGAAGAAGCTGATTTCCCTTCATGGCCATGCTGGAGTTGAGAGGGCTTGGAGCAAGTGACATCCTTCTGGAAGGTGGCCCATGGGCTCTTATAGTTGAGCCCACAAAGTGCCAGGGGCATCACTCCTGATGATGTATCTGCAGTCCATTCTCATCACCTCCCAGGTCCTGGACCCACTGTTACCCTCTCCCTCCCTCACCATTTCTCCAAATCCACCTCCTGGGAGGAATGTTAGGGGAAGGGGGTGCGGCAGCAGCTCTTGCTGAGTCAGCCCAGCACAAAGCCCAGCTAAGAGCTAATCCAGGATGGATTCTGATGTTCCCCCCCCCCATGATGGCACTTCTCTCTGGGGAGAGTCCCCACCCCTAGCATCCCACCACCTTCTTTGGTGTTTAGGCAAGTGGTAAAAGCCAACCTCGCTTGCTCTTCTCCAGCTGAGGGCTGGTCGTCTTCCTCCCCTTTAAGTCCCCCCCATTAATATCAGGGCATGGTGGCTCTCCACCAGCTCTTTCATGTGAGAAAAGCCAGAGGCGGGTGAGAAGATGGGGAGGAATAGTGACAGAATATGTCAAAAAGCAATGACAGCTTCTAGGTTAGAAGCTGTCTGGGATGGCATGGAGGGGGGTGGCTTTTTGAGTCACCACTGCTGAAATATTTATTGAGCTGTGAAGGAAAACACTCCAGAGTAAAGCAGTGGCCCAGCAACTGATTTAAGATCAAAATCAAGAGCAGGCATTCCAGTCCACCCCCCGCCATCCTGTGGGGTTGGGCCAGCAGGGATTTTACCCTTTCGGGTGTTAGGGTTGGGAGCAGGCAGAGACCCTTGAGCTGAACCCCACATATTAAAGATGAGGAGATGGTGAAGCTGAGCAGCTGCAAAGGGGCATTCTGAGCTGGACAGAGGCCAGGACAGTGTCTGGAGCCAACTCAGTCCCTGACCACTGTCCTGTTCATTCACTTATTTGTCTAGAACAGCTCTGGGTTGATGCAACCAGGAAAGAAACTGTTAGCCTTTCTGCAAGCAGCCTCAAGAAGGACAGTTTGAGAGGCTTGGTTAGATTCAGTTTCCTTAGTCACTGGTGGGACATTCAGCTGGGATTACAAAGGCAGATGAATGACAGGACCCCTTGCAAAGGTATGATAAGCTAAAGCGTCAGCCAAGAATGCTGAAGCAACTGGAGACTAGCTTTAGCCCTGAGCCCGAAGAAGTGCTCCTCAAATGTGTTCTCAGTAAGAACTGAAGCCTTGCAAAGGGATGTGGTAGTTATAGAATGTTCTGTGCTCTTACTATAGCAGATGCCATAGCACTCAGAAGGAGTCACCGCCAGAGATTGATACAAGGTAGAAAAGGCCTAATCAGAACAAACACCCCAACCTCCCTCTCTCAATGGCTGCTGATCGGCTGCCAATGTTTGCTGTTAATTAAACTAAACTGGCAGGCAGAGGGCAGGGAGCCATGTGCTGCCACCCAGAGTGTCCTGAAGTAGCAAGTAGGTAGGAAAATGGATCTTGGGTTAGGAGCAAAGCTAAGTCACAAAGCCAGGCAAGAGAGTGTTAGGGACGGTACACCCCCAGCTGCAACAGGAATCCTGACTGACCACTTGGAGCTGTGTGATCTTGGGTAAATCACTGTGCCTCTCTGAGTCTGATTTTCTTCTTGGCGCTAATTATACTCTCTTAATGGAGTGGCTGTGAAGATTAAATGAGGGGCCTTATACAAAAGCGCCAACCACATAATAGGTTCTTATTGAGTCAGTTTCCATTCCTTACAGAGTTCCCCTTCCAAGCACTGCTGAACTGGGATCGTGGGGGTGGAGTGGAAGGAAGGGAACATATCAAATTCAGAGCTGGACACTAACTCTGCCTCTCCCAAATGCACGACCTTGAACAAGTCACTCACCATCTCTAACAAGTCACTTATCATCTCTAACTTTGTTTTCTTCATAGTTAAAGGGGAATGTTCCGCTCATATGGTTGTTTTGAACATTGGGAATTAAAGTTAAGCCAGGAAAATGTTGGGCTCATGGCAGGTTGGCTTGGGAGTCAGACTAACTCAAACCCCACATCTCTACTTGTTGATTACGTAAACTTGGGTTCATTTTTAGATCTCTCTGTGCCTCATTTTCTTCATCTACGAAATGGGTCTGATAAGATGATAAGATAACTTTCTTTTCCAGTTAAGACACTGAAAGGAAGCAATAGCAAACAATGGACCAAGCAAAGAATCCACCCTCAAAAGTTCATAAGTTGTTATTGTTACAGCTCTTAGTCTTCCAGGGTTTCTTGTGTTTCTTTCCCCAATGAAACATCCAACCTGACTACCCAGACCCCAGGGTCTTTTCTGGAGAAAGACCACTGATGGATGGGGGAGGGCAGGTGGGGAAGAGGGGTACAGGAAGGGGCTAGGGTTGGGTCCAGGACAGGAGAGCAGCTTCGCCTGGCTGGTCAACATCTTCCCCCCAATACATTTATGCAGACATGAGGCTCAGGCCACGCAGACAACAGGGTGGACTCGTCTCCTGCTTTCTGATCCCCCCTTGGGGTCCTGCTTGTGCCACTGGCTGACTTTCAGTCACAAGGTGACAGGAGGCAGCCAGTCACAGTGGCACATACCTTTAAGTGCAGCCCTAAAGCATGACTGAGACTAGGAACTGCTTGAGTTCACAGGTCTGAGACCCACTTGGGACAACATAGTGAGACCTAATCTCAAAAAATAGCTTGACGTGGTGGCGCGTACCTGTAATCCCAGCTACCTGGGAAGCTGCGGCTGGGGATCACTTGAGTCCGTGGTACCTCAGGCAACTTGAGTCTGCGGTACCCCGAGTAATGTAGCAAGTCCTAGTCTCAAAAAAAAAAGGGGGAGCAGACTAAACAATGGGTGAATTTAATTGAGCTGGGCATGGTAGTACATGTCTGTAAGCGACAGCCAATGGAGTTGCGGCTGGGCTGGGGATCACAGTTTGAGACCTGCCCAGGACTACATAGTGAGACCTGATCTCAAAAAAAATAAGTGGACGTGGTGGTGCACACCTGTAATCCCAGCTACTGGGAAGCTGAGGCTGGGGATTGCTTGAGTTCATGGTACCACAGGCAACTAGGTGACAGGAGACAAGGTAACAGGAGGCAAGGACTAGTATGCCTAGACCAGGAACTGTTTCCCCTCTCACAGTCTGCTGAGCACTGTGTTCTGTGAATACTTAATGTAATTAGATCTCATCAATGTCAACAATAGTGTAAGATCAGTCATACCGTAACAGCACCATGAGTGATATTGCAAGTGGAAGCCCAGAGAAGTCGGCCAGCATCACCAGGACAGTGATTGGCAGAATCCACATTTGAAATCAGATCTGATTGTCCCCAAAGCCCAAGCTGGGGCAGCCATGCCAGAGGCCTCCTGGAGAATGGCCTGTGTGCCACATGTCAGTGGAGGGAGCTTGGCGAACAGTTGGGAAGACAGGAAGGAAGATGGGCTGGGCCTGCTGTCTCTGGTCAAACTACTTGGAGGGTTGGACACTGAGGATCTTGGGGGCCCCTTCCCTTCTGTCACCCCCTGAGTCAGACCCTGACTACCAGGACCCCAGAGAAGAGAGAGTGCACTCCTGATTTTCCTTTCTTCCACCTCATCGTGTTTCCGGGGGCCTTCCTCGCTCTTCCTCTGCTGAGCAGCAGCACCTTGTGGCTAGTGACTTGAGGTGCTGATATTCTCGAGTGGGTGTCCAGAGAGTGAATGGGGACTTTCAGACAGTGCTGAGGGGGGAGCGCTTTCTCACAGTACCTCAACTGCTGTCAGACCGGCAGGTCTGAGGGTTCCCATGCTGGTTACTAGTCAGAGAATGGAGGTGAGGGCAGACGAATGCTTCTGACCTCCATCACCCTCTTCAGGACACAGGTGCTCTTCTTAGGATCCCTATAGCCAGGACAAGAGGAGAATCAGAGAGACCAGAGAACCCTGGCCTGGGAGAGGGGCCCATCTGAAAGAGGTATGAATGGGGACGCTCACAGCCCCTTAAGACTGGACCCCAGTTCTTATTCATTGGCTTCATCACTGATCCCACAAATTACCATCAATAACTTGCTTTGATGAGTGCTGTGCAGGCTGAAGCAGAGAGCTTCCTCAAGTTGCTTAGAGGGATAAAACATATATACATCAATCCATCAGTCCATCAGCCAATCAACCAATTAATCAATCAATCAATCAATCTAAAACACATAAGTTAGACAGGCGTGGCAGCATGCTTGTAATCCAAGTGCTGGGAGGCAAGAGGCCAGGGATCGCTTGAGTTTGTGGGTTCATGACTACCCTGGACAACATAGCGAGACCTGGTCTCAAAAAAGCAGCCAGGTGTGGTGGCGGGTGTCTGTAATCTCAGCTACCTGGGAAGCTGCGGCTGGGGATCACTTGAGTCTGCGGGATCAGGACTACCCTGGCAACGTAGTAAGACCTAGTCTCTAAAAAAAAACCACATAAGTTATCCAAACCTGTCTTAGGCATTTCTGAGAAAACAAGGATTCCTGGGCCGGGAGTAGTGGCACACGCCTGTAATCCCAGCTATTTGGGAGGCTAAGGCTAGGAATCACTTGAGTCCAAAGGTTCAAGACTACCCCAGGCAACATAGTGAGACCTAGTCCCAAAAAAATAGCTGGGCGTGGTGGTGTGCGCCTGTAATCTCAGCTACCTGGGAGGCTGAGGCTGGGAATCACTTGAGTCTGCAGGTTCAGGACTACCCTGGGGAAACATAGCAAGACCTAGTCTCTAAAAAAAAAAGAAAGAAAGAAAACAAGCATTTCAAGGAGGGAGGGCACGCTGGTAGGGGTGGGTGGTGCTTACAAATCCACTTGGCACATGTAGCCAGTGCCAATCAGTGCGCTTAGCGCTTGGCTTATGTTCATTCTCTTAATCCTCACAAGCACCCTGTCATCTTACAGATGGAAACCAGCATGGACAGGCTGAGTGACTTTCCCAAGGACCCAAAGTGGTAAATGGGTACAGCCAGGCTGTGTGTGCCCTAACCCCTGGGTTACAGGAGCAGCCCCACCCTGCCATCCCATCCTGCCACCCGGTTGTGAAAACACTGTTATGAAAATTAGCGCTGATGTATTCACTCTTATTATGTTCATTGTTAAAAACCAGTCTATCTCCAGCCTGTTCCTGTGTCACAGCTAGATTATAAACTACAAAGAATCTCATTTAGCTACACTCTGGAGTGTCTGCCAAGAGCAAACCCTGCAGTGGCGGCTTTCAGCATATTCTAGGTCAATTTACTTCTTGCAATAGCCTTGAGAAATAGTGGCAATTTCCTCTGTTTTCCAGAGGAGGGAAATGGGAAAGAGACAGGGAAAAAAACTTGCTACACCAAGCACAAAGGACTTCTTTTAACATCCACATACTGCTTTGAATGTTAAAGATTACTATGAATACTGTTAATCTTCATTAACTACAACTGCATAGGGCTTGTGTGTTTGCTCAATGTGTTTTTATGTGGGACATAGGCCTGATTGTTTAATTTGTTTAGAAGTAAAATCTCCATCCCTAACATTAAAAGACAAGGAGTGGGGCCTTTTAATTTGGCTAAGATCCATTTTTTTGTTTGTATTTTTAGAGACTAGGTCTATGTTGCCCTGGGTAGTCTCAAACCCATGGACTCAAGTGACTCCTAGCCTCAGCCTCCCAGGTAGCTGGGATTATAGGTGTGTGCCACCACACTTGGCTTGAGATCCATTTTTTCAGTCACTAGAGGGATGGAAATTTAGGCAAATTTCAGATCTCAGTGCTTTAGTTTCCTCATCTATAAAATGGAGATGAGAATAAATGATCCTCCAAGGTTATTGGGAAGATCAAACTAATTAGCCTACAAAAAGCTTTGAGAACAGTGTGGCCCCAGGAAACTCCTGGGGCTGTCACTTTCTCTAGGGAGGCCTACAGAGCACAGGGTCACTGCCTGGATACTGGAGCAGTGGATTTGAGTTGGTGCTCATACATGCATTTCACTTCTTTCTTTTGGAAACCTGGTGAAATAGAAGCTCCAGCTTCAGAGACGGGTGGCCCATCGATGGCACCTGGCAGAGTAGAATCTCAAACGCAGGAGTCAGGACACACCTTCCAGACCCTGTTCCACCTTCTGTCCTCTGTCCAGAGGGGACAATGGTCATGTTAGTTTCAATATCCAGGGAAATAGTGGGAGATTCACACGATGATGTTAAGAGGCGCTTTGCAACCAGAAAGACCACACTAGCCTGGTGGTCACCATCACGTGCTCCTCCCAGAGGAGTGATGCAAGCCGGTGCCTCCAAGCATATCACCACGTGTCTCCCCATCTTGGAGTGGTTTTGAGAAATACAAAAGGTCCAAGCCCTGGGCGGCAAAGAGGCCAGGGATTGCCTGAGTTCATGGGTTCGAGACTATCCCAGGCAACATAGTAAGACCTGGTCTGCAAAAAGCAGCCGGGCGCAGTGGTGCACGCCTATAATCCCAGCTACCTGGGAGGCTGAGACTGGGGATCGCTTGAGTCCGCATGATTGGGACTACCCTGGGCAACATAGGGAGACCTAGTTTCAGAAAAAAAAAAAGGGAAATACAAAAGGGTTTTTCAGCCAAGTTTGTTTGGCTGTGGCCAGGCCTACCTCATAGAAAACCCCTATTTTGCCTTCAAGTCCTAGCAATGCTAAGTCTTGTTGCGAATTTCTGTATCTGGAATCTGACTGTTGATGTCCAGCAGATGGCGGTTTGATGAAGGTTTATTGGTTGAAGTGTTGATGAGAACCCACTAGCACCCTGGGGTTGAGAGGACATAAAAGCCTGAGGGAGATGTCACACCAGCAGTTGAAGCGATGAGGCCACCTGGCCTGATAAGCCTCCCCCCTGCCCCCCACCCACCTCAGGCCAGATGACAGATCTTCACTCCCAGCTGCCAGTCAAACCAGGGCCCATGGTTGACCATCATTCATCTAGTGCTTTTCACAGGCTGGTTGGGACTGGAGCTGGTGTCCTTTCACTTAGTCAGACTCCAGCAGGAATCTGCTGTGAGCCCCTGACCCCCAGTCAGGCTTCCCTTGACCCAGCTCATGCTGTCTTCACCCTAACTGCTTGTGTAGAACGTGGAAGCAAGTAGAGAGATGGAGCTCCAGATCAAAGGAACACCTCCTATCTCTCCAGCCCCCTCTGGCACACTAGAGGGTGGGCAACAGCACGTCTGTCACCTGTCACCCAGCTTCCTAACCTCTTTGGAATGTCCCAAGAGACATGACCTATTAGTAAAGGTTGTTGCCCCCACAGGTGTATTCTCCTGTTATCATGCATCCCCTCATCCCCCCCTGCTGCATGTCACATACGCTTTGCTACTTCCTCATTACATCACTGTAACCTTTCCTGGCTGGGGTATAAAAGGGGCTTCACAACTTCATTAAAGTTGGACCTGAACCTGCTTCCCAGGATCCCCGTGCTGTGGGCTGGCCTCACAGATCGCTATCAATCTCTTCCATCTCATTTTCTTCTTCATTCCACATGCGACTCCTAACCACTTGCCTTCAGGCTTGAGGTAGGTTGATGCCTCTCCCATCCTAAGTACCCATCTCAGAGTCCAACATAGCAAGCAATTACCCTTGAGGGGCAGCAGGGGGTAGCTTGGCCTCCCACATATTTTCACTTAGAAAATTACACGAAATGAACATATCAGGGGCTTGAAGGGAGGTGTTTCTTGATCTTGGCACTCTTTATCCTACACGACCTATTAATATCCTGCAACCCGCAGACTACACCTTGGCCAACATTATCCTAATGGAAGAAGTTCTGAGGGTCATTGTCCTAATGGAAGCCAGCCCAAGTTTTGTAAACCTGTGATGAGCCGCCATGCCTGAATAATCGATCAAGAGGCTCGATTAAATTTAATCGATTAAAGCTCGCCGTGTGCATGGTCCTGTGGGAGAATGCATTCTCCATTCTCGTGGAAGATGTTCACGCTGTGCTTATCCCCAGAATGCATCTTCCATTCTCGTGGAAGATGTTCACGCTGTGCTTATCCCCAGAAAGTGCCCTCAAGAAATCCACAGGAGGATGTCAAAACCTGCCCGCACCACTGAGTCTCAAGGAAGCCAGGAGTGGGTCTGGTGCTAAAGATGGGGAAGGAACATCAGCGGTGCACTGGAGATGCACCCAAGGAAGAGGCCACGGGAGAAAGAAGGAGCTGGTAGCATATTGGTGGTGGTCCAGGCACACGGATTCCTTCCAAGAAGAGGCAAGGCAGCCCGACTTGGAAGCAAAGACAGCAATCGGAGTGGGGCTGAGCACCCGGCCAGGTACGCCATCAGGTGTGGAGGAGGGAAGTTGGCAGGGCCCTGGCTGAGCGAGTGGCAGAGCAGCCACCGCCAAAGCCCTGCACAGAAGGAGCATCCGTGAATAAGATGTCTTGGCTGCTCCCAAGGATGGGGGAGGCCGTGGGAAGCTGGTCCCAAGAGAGCAGTCCAGGAGACGGGGGAGAGCTCGCTGGCGGGCCCCAGCTCTGAAATCGCAAGTCTAGATTCCTAAAAGGGGCGGAAGTAAGGAAAAGTGGGTCCCACCATTGTCTCTAGACTGTCCTTGACACTCCCCTATAGATAGCAAACAACCCAGAATGAAATAACAACAAAACTTAATCTTGGCGCATGCCTGTAAGTGACAGCCTAGGAAGCCGCGGCCGGGGCCAGGGATCGCGGTTCGAGTCCCGCCGGGGACACGTAGAGAGACCTAGTTCCAAAAAAATATAGCTGGGCATGGTGGCACGCACCTGTAATCCCAGCTACCTGGGAAGATGAGGCTGGGGATTGCTTGAGTCTGTGGTACCCTGGGCAACGTGAGCCTGTGGTTCTCCAGGGAAAATATCAAGACCTAGTCTCAAAAACAAAACAAAACAAAACAATCTGAGCTCTGTCTAGTCCTGAGAGCTGAGCCCTGGGAGTTAATCATTCAATAAATATTTATGGAGCATCTGCTTTGTGAAAGAGGTAATACAGACCCACCTGGGTCTCTATCCTGCAAGAGCAGAGAGAGCTGGGGTAGAGGCCACACTCGGGGAACACCAGCTTCAGTCCCAATCAGCCCATGGAGAGCACTTGATGAATGATTGTCAACTGTGGGTCCGGTATTTGCTCTCTCACCTGCCAGCTGGGAGTGAGGATCTGTCATCTGTGGAAAACATCTCTCAGGCCGATGGCAGGGTGGGCTCATTTCTTCAGCGGCTGGAGTGAATGCTCAGCTGGGTACTGGGTACTAGGGATACATGTGGGGATGGAGGAGGAAATGAACACCACAAAACCTGACATAGACGCTTTGACAGAACTGAGAAGGATGACTGACTGGTATAGGGCGACAGAGAGTAGGAATCTCTTCCAGAGCTGCTGCCTGCCTGAGCCAGTCTGAAAGGGGGTGTGAAGGAAGGGCTTTTCATGAGCAGAAGAGAAATGAGGGAATGTAGAACTGGTTATGGGGAACTGGGAGTAACTGTGGCCACACCCACATGAGTAAGGCTTCTGTGGGCTGATCCACAGAACTGAAGGGAAAGAAAGGTGAGTTTCCTGGTTTGATTAGCTTGTGGGGCTGGAAGAGAGATGGTTGTGATGTACCTTCTAAGTCACTATTGGGGAGCTATTGAGGGTCCACTGCAAGATATTACACAGGATATGAGCCCTTATCTTATTCTTACCTTAGGAAGAATTTTCTGGCGCCCTTTTTTTTTTTTTTTTTTTTTTTGAGACTAGGTCTTGCTCTGTTGCCCGGCGTAGTCCCAAACCCACAGACTCAAGCAATCCCCAACCTCAGTCTCCCAGGTAGCTGGGATTACAGGTGCCCACCACTGTGCCCAGCTGCTTTTTCTTTTTCTGAGACTAGGTCTCACTATTTTTGCCTGTGGAACCTCAGGCTCACATTGCCCGGGGTACCACGGACTCAAGCAATCCCCAGCCTCAGCTTCCCAGGTAGCTGGGATTACAGGCCCGTGCCACCATGCCCAGCGATATTTTTTTAGAACTAGGTCTCGCTACATGCCCCTGGCAGGACTCGAGCCATGATCCCTGGCCCTGGCCGTGGCTTCCTAGGCTGCCACTTACAGGCATGAGCCACCATGTCCGGCCCAGCTGCTTTTTCAAGAACCAGGTCTCACTATGTTGCCCGGGGTAGTCTCAAACCCGTGCCCGTGAACTCAAGCAATCCCTGTCCTCTTGACTCTCAGTGCTTGGATTATAGGCGTGCACCACCCATGACTAGGTTCTGGTGCCCATTCTGAGAAGGCTGGGAGGTCTGGTGAGATCTGAGGCAGGTGACCCAGGCAGGGTGGGAGGAGACTTGAGGTCAGTCATATGCGGGTGGGCTAGGGGGAGACAGATCTCAAGGCTGGGAGGAAAGGTGGGAGGAAAGGTTGCAGGAAGCAAAACAGACCCCAAGGCCAGAACTCCTGCCTGCTCCCTGCAGCCACACTCTGCTCCATCTCACTCTAGGAAACTCTCTCCACCTTCAGGTACACTTTGGGGCCCAATCAAACCTTGTACCTTGTAGAGAGGATGAAAACCAGTTCTCCCCAGAGAGGAGGGTAAGAGAGGAAGGGAGAGAAAAGACAAAGGACTGTGCTGAAAGCAGAAGGGAGGGAATCCAAGTGGGCCCTGCCCCTCTGACTATGCTGGACCCTGAGGGCAGAGAGGCTCCCCACACTCAGACATGGCTCTGTGCCCTGGACCAGGGGACCCTGGACAGAGCCAGGCAGTAAGTCTGTGGATTATGTTCTCCTTTGACTTTCTGAAGTGCAGAGAGGATGGCAGTGACTATACACTTGGAGGCAGAGTTAGTCCGCTGATCTGGGAACCAGGAGAGGAATGCGCTCGAAAGGAATAAAGTGTTGGTGATTCAAACTGAAGTCTGGGAGTGTGTGGAGTGGGAGGGGGCAAGTAGCTCCCATCCAAGTCTTTGTCAATTCAGACAGCCCAGTCGGGAGCAGGTGAGTGACAGATGCAGGCATGTTTCCCACCATCGTAGGGCAACACCTGTGGAATGCAGCGAACAGGCTGGGCCCAGACCCTCCTTTTTTTTTTTTTGAGACTAGGTCTCGCTATGTTGCTGGGGGTAGTCACAAACCCACAGAGTCAAGCAATCCCAGCCTCAGCCTCCCAAGTAGCTGGGATTACAGGCACCCACCCCTGAACCTGGCTGCTTTTTCGAGACCAGGTCTCACTATGTTGCTCGGGATAGTCTCAAACCCACAAACTCAAGCAATTCCTGGCCTCTTGCCTCCCAGTGCTTGGATTACAGTGCATGCTACTGTACCCAGCTTCAGACCCTCTTCTGATGGAGAGCCATGACCAAAGCCCAAAGCTTGAGACCCAGGGCAGAGAACACAGCACCAAGCTCCTTCTAGAGTTACAGAGTTAAGGCTCTGCCTGCTGCCTCGCTCACTGGCTCATCCCTCTTCTCATGCCCCAGAGTCTCTCAGAGATGAAAGCCAGGGGGACCCTCTAAGGTCCACCAAAACCTGAGGGGAAAAGCAGACCACTGACCACCCAGGGCTCATCTCCAGGGTGAAGCTGGGACGGAGCTGAGGACCAGGTGTTGTACAGGTAGAGGTAGGGAGATTCAGCTGACCCCCCCCCATGTCCTGCTTCCTCTGGGCTGAAACGAGACCTGGGCACGAGACCTGTGCTGCCCAGTACTAGACAGGCTAACCACGTGTGGTCATCTAAATTAAATGAACTCAAGTTGAATGCCATCTTTTAGTTCCTCTTTCACACTGGCCACACTTCCAGTGTCTGAGAGCCCTACATGACTGTACTGAGAGTTCACATACAGAAACTGTAGAAAGGTACATTGGATTCAGAGCCCTGGGACACCCAAAAGAAATTATATCAAGCCGGGCGTGATGGCGCACATCTGTAACTCAAGCACTGGGAGGCAAGAGGCCTGGGATCGCTTGAGTTTGCGGGTTTGAGACTACCCTGGGCAACATAGAGAGACCTAGTCTTTAAAAAAAAAAGAGAGAGAGAGAAAGAAAGAAAGGAAAGAAGGAAGGAAGGAAGGAAGGAAGGAAGGAAGGAAGGAAGGAAGGAAGGAAGGAAGGAAGGAGTTATATCAGCACACAAATCAAGAGTCATGCCTCTTATACTGTATACAAAAGAAAGTGACTTGCTTCCCTTTCCCTGTTCTCTGTGGAACCTTCCCTGCCCCCAGCCCCCCAACCCACTCTAACCACAGCCCCCCCATTCTGTAGGCAGCACTGCGTGTAGACTGTGACTCCTGGGTCTCACCTTCTTTCCAACACAGTGGTCAGCTCCCTTCAGCTCCTTCAGCTGGGCCTTAGCTCCCTGCACCTGCCTCTTCCAGGCCTGGCCCTCCCACTGGCCAAGCCTGGCGCTCCCTTCAGCACAAGCTCCAGGCCTCCAGGGTACACCCCCTTCCCCAGACTGAGAGCAGAGGCTCTCCAGCACTCCAGCCCAGCCTTCCCTGATCCTCCCAAATGTCTCCCCCTCAAGACCCCCCAACTCCTGACATGAAAGTCAAGGGCACCTATTCAGCTATAGCTCCCCAGGATGGGGTGTTGTTCCAAGCCTTTACTCTCTTCATTTCCCAGGGACCTCCTCCCACCACTCCATCACCGAAGGTCCCGTGTGATCAGGGCAGTGGACAGAGATGTCCGGGAGGCCACTGAATCCACTCATTCCTGCCTTGGTTCCACTTCCCAGCCTCCCTTGCAGTGTGGTTGTGTCCTTCGGAGTGAGTTCTGACCCAGGGCATGTGAGGTGGTGATGAGTGCA
Source organism: Uropsilus gracilis (assembly GCA_004024945.1). NCBI lineage: Eukaryota > Metazoa > Chordata > Mammalia > Eulipotyphla > Talpidae > Uropsilus > Uropsilus gracilis. The sequence goes on from PVHY01013679.1 coordinate 31,991, forward strand.
GCTTGTGGGTCTGACCCTAAAGACTCTTCATGTTCTCTCCTGGTAAGCTGGATGTAGGAGCATGTGACAATGTCGTGTTGAAGATGTCAATACCATGGCCACCTAGGTCCCCAAATAGCCGAGGAAAGCAGCCCCCACCCCACCACCTAGACCTGCACCGCAGGGAGACAAGGGCTTCAGGCCTGAGTCCAGTGTGTCTTAGCTCTGACAGACGGTGGTCCGCCTGACTCCCGGCTCCCAGTCCTATTTCTGGTTAACAGGAGGGCATGTCTGCTTCAGGCTCTATGGAGGGTGGAGCTTCTTTTCCCCAGTCACTTCCATGCTCATGTCACCTTTCAAGTTAGCCTGCAAATTGCTCTGGACAGTCTTGCTTGGGTCCCAAGGCCAGAAAAATCATTTCTGCCCTACAGACAAGTTGATGGCTTGGCTCCTGCCACTTGGCAAGCTCCCTCCTCTCTCACCCTGGAGAAAGGACTGAGTGATGGCTGGAGGAGGAAACAGGGTTGAGAGCAGCCTTCTGCTTCTAGATTATTAAAAAAGGCCCCAACTCTGACCTCCCCGCTCCTTCACCTCCACCTCTGGTAGGGAGATGAACAAATCTTGATCGACCCTGCAGAGACTAGAGAGAAGCTTTAAGAGGTTGTTAGGTTTAGCTGGAAGTGGTAGTGCAAGCCTGTAATCCAAGTGCTGGGAGGCAAGAGACCAGGGATCACTTGAGTTCGCAGGTTCAAGACTACCCCAGGCAACATAGCGAGACCTGGTCTCAAAAAAGCAGCCAGGCGCAGTGGCAGGCGCCTGTAATCCCAGCTACCTGGAAGACTGAGGCTGGGGATTGCTTGAGTCCGTGAGATCGGGACTATCCTGGGCAACAGAGTGAGACTTAGTCTCCAAAAAAAAAAAAGTTCTTGGATTTGACAAAAAGGCCCAGATGACTGCCAGGGATCTGTCTCTGACAAACTTCCTGCTGGCCTCCCACCCCAGGGTCCAGAAGGGTGGCCGCCTCCAAGACTGTGTCCATGAATCTGAATCCTTTAACTTCTAGGGCCCTAGGCTACCTCCCGGGTGGGGCCCCCAGTGAGGAATATAGGCCAGTGAAACACATTTCAGTCCAAACTGCGTAAGAAGAGTTTCTTCAACCAGTTGAAGAGGCTTCATCAAGTGTTCTTCAAGCCATAAATGAACAGCTGCCTCCCACCTTGAGCCCAGCGCCTGGATTATTCATTCTTTTTGGCTTTCAGAGCCTCCTTTTGGAGGCAGACAGACACTGCTCCTTCCACAGTCACCTTAGTTTGTAATGTCACCCTCCCAGCCACCCTCAGAGCACACACACACTCACACACACACTCTCACACATACACTCACACACAATGCTCACACTCTCTTTCTCTCTCTCACACACACACACACACACACACACACACTCCAGTCGTTTCTCATATTTTCATTGGATGGGCGTCTCATTCCTCCCCAGACGTTTCACTCTGGACACAGTCCCGAGACCCTACTCCAGGCTCCCCTCACATCTTACCAGTTCCTCTCTTCCTTTGTCCCAGCAGCCTTATTCATCTCCTTGGCTCCTCTCCATTTTACTGAACTTTCCTTAAAATATCTCCTTCCTTTTTATCTCTCGATTCCACCATGCCCTATAACGTAAGCAAGTTTGTTCCTTAGCAGCATCCTTGACTCAACTTATCTCCCATGTTCCCTCTTTCCTCATCCCCACCCTCTACCTTGTCAGCCTTCCCCGTTGGGTGCTATGACACATGTCGTTTGCTTCGTACATAATACCTGCATTTCTCCGTCTCCCCCTCACAGCAGTCCATGGCCAAAGAGGCTGTCAGTCCCTCTTATCGGTGAGGAGACTGGGGAAGCCTAGCGAGGTCGAGTAATTTCCCCAGGGCCTGGCAGCCCGTGGAGAGGCTTCCCACCCTGGTCTCCCTACTCACTCTGCCTGACACACCCATCAAGTCCACAAACATTCATCAAGGCCTGAGGCCTCCAGTGAACCGTGGTAATAGTTATTTGGAGACGAAACAAAGAAATCTGACAAAGTTCCATCCATGCCCTCCTAGAGCATCTGCTTAGTGCCAGAGATAGATGTGTGGAAACACATGGGAATCATCAGAGATAAACACAACGCAGTATCCCCGATGCTTAGGAGAAGGAGGATGTGTGAACACGGGAGGTGGAAGCCCCCTCTCAAAGGCTTGCCTCCTCCAAACAAAACCCAAAAGATCAAATAGAATAAACATTTTAGGAAATGGCCCTCCAGTCATAGCAGGAGAGTTGGAGGGGGAGTGGGGGAGGATGGTGGGAGGGTGGTTACAGGGTGTCTGAGAGGCTCCTCACTTGGGGGTCTGGGTCAGATCCCTGATCACCTTGATCTTGGGAAAGTCACCCAACATCTGGGAATCACAATTTATCTACAGCGTGGAGAGATACATATTCTGCTCCATGGGGTGCTTGGTTGGGCTGCATTAATTGAGATAATACAGACCAGGTGAAGGATTAAGCAAAGAACAGCAGGTTTTAAGTGCCATGATGACCATTCCTATCACTTTTCTTCTGCCACAAAAGCACCCCAGTCCTTCTCCCATGAGGAACAGGATTTATCAACTATCTCAGGTGCTTTGGTGGCTTATTGCCTTCAGTGCTCAGAAGCAAGCTGCACGTTTTGTTTGGAACGGCTGGTTGTCACCGCTGTCACAGGTAAGGGAGCCCAGGCTCACAGTGTCCAAGGAAGTTCAAGGTCATCTGGTTACTGAGAGGCCTTCACTAGGACTCCTGGGCTCTGCCTGGCTCTGCAGGGCCTCGCTTTTTCCTCTGCATGAGTCACCAAGAAGTCCTGGAGTGGAGTCACTGCGTAGAAATGGAGGCACCGAGATGCAGGAGGACATCAGAGGATAACAGGGCCTGAAATGAAGGGTCTGGGGAAGGACAGGCCACTGGATATTCTCCCAGGGGAGCTGCAAACACTGCACTGTTTTCCCATTTGCATGGGGACGGGCTACCTGAGTAATTGCTTTTCCCTGCAAATGTCTACATGTCGGCTAGTGTCTACACCTCCTATCTGCATGGCACAGAGCATGGGGCTTGTGCATCTGTGCTGCCAGCACTGGAGGGACATTGGCCATGGCCATCCTATTGGAATAGATACATGATTCAAAGACACAGGATTCAAACCCAGCTCCAAGTCTCAGAAACTGGTGATCCTGGGGAGGCACTTCCGAGTGGTCTTCAGTTTGCCTGTCTGCAGATGGGGAGAACCCCAGCCACAGCGTCCAGTGATTCCAGAAAGCCATCCTTTGAGCCAAGAGTCATCCTGGGCGTGCTGCAGACTCAGCCAGTGTACCTGGCGTTCAGGGCTCTGGAGTGATGACATGGGTCCTAGGGATAGTTCACTGCCCCAGGGAAGACAAGTGACCTACCACCTGCCTCATAGAGGAGAGCAGCCGGCTCTGGACCACCTCCTGGGAGCCCTGGCGGCCCCCTGGGATCGAGGTCCATGCCACCCCCTGTGTTGTGATCAACACCATCCACACTTCTCATGAATCATAACGTCCTCTGAGCCAGCCCTGTCTGACCCATCCCGTGACACCCCCAGGGCTGGTCCCAGGCGCACACATGGAGGACACGCTGAATCACTGTTTATTGACTGACTGACTCAGTCGTAGGTACCTGCTTTGACCTAGCTCGTTTGCCTTTGCAGGGCCTCCTCCTACCCATACCTCCCCCCATGGAAGTCACCCCTTACGTAGGTCTCCCAACAGGAGACTTCCTCTGGGCCCCTGGTCACGGTTGCCTGTCAGGTGTGCACCATTTCCTAGGTACCTGAGGTCGTGCCTTTCAAGCCAAACCATGGAAGGTCAGCACCAGGCTGTGTTTTCACCACTTTTGACTGCCCTGCTCTCATCCTAGTCCTTCCTGAAAAACTCTGACTGGAACTGGGTGCTTAGAAACCAGAGTGCCTCCTGCAGGCCCTTCCCAGCATCCACCACCAGCATGCGAGGACTTTCCCCAAAGCAGTGACCTCTGGGGAGTGCATCGGACTCCAGCAAAGGGCAACCCTTGTAGGTGCTGTTGGCCTCCCTGAGAATGAGGGCCTGACTCCGCGCCAAGGCCCTCAGGAGACATAAGGCTGATCTCACAGTCACCCACCTCCGCCCTGCCATTGTTCCAGGAAGGAGGCTGAGGGCCTCAGAGGTACAGTGAGCAACACATGGTCACAGGGCAACGGGCACAGTCCTGGGCTGGTTTTACCCCCTTAAACTCCCAGAGCCTGGTTTGAAAATTTCAAAATCTGGCTTCCACCCACTTTCTTTGTGGGTGGTGCTATTTGGCTTTCAGGGGGTCAGTGGGGGCCAAGGGGAGTATTTAGTTTATCTTTGCTGCCTATTTCAAATGAAGGGCCTAGGAAGAATGAGACCTATAAGGACAATGCTGACTGCTCCTCATTTTACAGATGAGGAAACTGAGGCTTGGTTTTAAGCCCCTTGCCCTTGTGTTGACGTTAGTGTGCAGCAGTGGTGCGGCTCCAGGCTGAGCGTAGGCTTCAGCAGAGTGCACTACCCAGTACCTCTCCATCTCAGAAGCACAGACTTGGCTCGCAGCCCAGAGGCCAGGCTGGGGAACTCAACCTGTTCACGCCTGAGGTGGGGCTGTGAAAGCCGGGGCCCAGGTGGAATAGGGAGGCTATGGGGCTCAGAGGTGGGGTGGTCCCTGAGGCAAGCAAGAGAGAACTGGGTCGGGGCAGACTACTACAGGGATCAATCACTTTCTCCAAACAATCACAGGTGAAGATTCTAGCAGTCATGGAACATGGCAATAGCTATCCTTTCCTTGTCCACTGTTCGCTGAGCCTCAGGGTTTGTTTGTTTGTTTTATTGGTAAAACTGGAGCCTGGGCACGGTGGTTCATACTTGTAAGTGGCTGCCTAGGAAGCCAGGGCCGGGGCCAGGGATCTCGGTTCGAGCCCCGCTGGGGACACATAGCGAGACCTAGTTCCAAAAAAATATAGCTGGGTGTGGTGGCGCGCGCCTGTAATCCCAGCTACCTGGGAAGCTGAGGCTGGGGATTGCTTGAGTCTGTGGTACCCCAGGCAATGTGAGCCTGTGGTTCCCCGGGGCAAAAATAGCTAGCCTTAGTCTCAAAAGGAAAAAAAAAAACCAAAAACCAAAAAACTGGAGCCTCAAGTTAATTCTCCAAGAGTCCTTTCCCGATATCCACCACCCAGCATGGAGCACTGGGAGCTTGAATGAAGTGTCGGTACCTATTGTCCTTCTACCATGGAGGAAGGGCCAGCCCTTGTTTCAAGGTCACATAAGGTCTCTTATCCAGGTCTGGAAGAACACGTAGATGGCCTCTCAGAGTCAAGGACTCACTCACTATCACAAGGCCTAGGGGAAGACCTACAGCTTCAGGGGTGGCTCCTTCACCATCCCAACCTCCAGGTCCTTTCTCACTCCAGGTCTGCTCAACCCCTTAATTCCTCAACCCTGAAGACCTCAAAAGACCGAGGCTCAACAGTGACCAACACATGCTTCCCAGGCTCTTGCGTCTCTGCATCAGGGTGATGTGGGTTGGAGAAGAGTGTGGGCTGGGACAGCTCCCTGGCGAAATGAACTCACCTTACCCAGCCTCACAGCCCCATGGGCATCCCCTCCCCACTGCCAGGCTCAAAAGGCCTCTGCTTCCATTGTTATCCCCAGCAGATGGTGCCCACCAGGTTGGGAGGAGGTGGGGAGGAGTGAGAACAAAGCTAGGCTCACATGGTTCTACCACTTCATCTTATAATAGCGCCACCAGTGTTTGCAGAAGGAAACCAGAGTCTCAGGTGACGTGCGGAATGTTCCACAACGTGGCAAAACCAGGACACAATAGCAAAGCCAACACCCAACTGCCCCCTCCCCACTAAGCTCAGCAGCCACCAGCTCAGCCCTTCCCCTACCCCCATAATGAACTCCCAACTCAGCCCTTAAAGAGAGACTTTAGCCCTTGATGAAGCAAACAGCCCCACCCACCCCTGCCTTGGCCAGCCTGCCCCACCCCTTCTCTATTCTAGTAGGTGGCCTGGTGTATGCCTGGCCACACAAAACCTTTGGCTGGGCTGAGATCCCCAGTCCGGAGCCCCCCATGCTGTGAGCCTCAGCTTCCCCTCTGCTACAGGGACTTTCTGGCAGTCCTGGGGCCTGAGGGCTCCAGTGCACTGCTGCGTCTCATTAGTAGGATCCCAGGTCTGGCTGCGAAGTCTGGTGTGACCACTGCCCTTGGAAGGTTTGCTGCTTGGCAAGACCAAATGACCCAGTTTCCCCAGCGGGGAGGCTTAGCCAGGGGGCAGAGCCGCTGCGTGTGGCATCTGTGTGTCTCTCCTGCCCTCTGCCGGCCACCAGGCAGGAGGTTTGGAAAGCGGGTGATTTCATGCTGGGACCACCCTGTTGTGGGTCCAGAGGCCCTCTGGAGCTCAGGCCTCCAGAGGGTTGTCCAACTAAAGGAGTGAGGGAGTGAGTGGATCCTGTGCAGTTTCAAGCTCTGGGGCCTTAAGGCCACCAGTGAAACAGCCACAGGCCTCGCAAGCAGAGCCTAGCCTGGGCTTCTTCCAGCCTTCCCCTGGACAGCCTTACTACCTGTCCTGTTTACTCCCAGCCCAGCACACTGCCTTTCTAGGCCCAACAGGGATTCCCAGGCCCAGATTAAGCCCCTTGGACAGTGTGTTGCTCCACATGGCTAAAGAGTAGTCTCTATGAAACCGTGACCCCAATATGGGTAGTGTAATTGTTCATAAAATGTAGGCACTGTACTGGCTGTGTCTGAAAAACAGAGGTAAAAGAGGCTAAGGATAAGGGTACTTTGTTATAAATTCCAGGTGTGGATCCTGGATAAGGGTACTTTGTTATAAATTCCAGGTGTGGACCCTGGATAAGGGTACTTTGTTATAAATTCCAGGTGTGGACCCTGGATAAGGGTACTTTGTTATAAATTCCAGGTGTGGATCCTGGATAAGGGTACTTTGTTATAAATTCCAGGTGTGGACCCTGGATAAGGGTACTTTGTTATAAATTCCAGGTGTGGACCCTGGATAAGGGTACTTTGTTATAAATTCCAGGTGTGGATCCTGGATAAGGGTACTTTGCTAATAAATTCCAGGTGTGGACCCTGGAGGAGAGAATGTATCACCAAGAGGGTGGGTAGAGGGAAATTGGAACTTTTGGTTTTTAGGAGGAAAAAAGAAAGATAAAAAGGCAAAGAGCAGAGACTAGACAGACAGAGACTTTTAAGGAGAAGAAATAAGAGGATGAGTGACCAGGCTGGGCAGAAGCCCCCTGGAAGAGTGAGCTGGTGGTGGAGCCATGGTGGCTGGCAAAAGAGTGGCCGGTGTGGAGAGTGCGGCACCGCAGCAAGGTGGCATAGTGAGCTGGTAGCTGAAGATGGCCAGGGATGTGGAAAACTGATTTGTGCATCAGCATTTGAAGAAGTTTGATGCACCTTGGAGAAATGGAGCAGCTCGGAACACTGGAGAGAGAGGAAGCAAAGAGAAGATGATGGAGAAAGACTGGACTTTGCAGAGTGCCTGCCTCAGGCTTGAAGGACAAAGGGGCACCATCTTGGACTGTGTCTGGGACTTTTGGACTGAAAGTGGTGACTGGAGTAAGACAACTGCCACTTGTGGCTTTGAGGATTTTTTTTTTTTTTTGGTTTGTTTTCCCTGTTGAATTTCCTTGTTAATAAATCCTATTGTTGAACTGCATTTTTAGTGACAACTACTATCTTCAGGTGAAGCGGACCTGTGGCATGTTGGTTAATGGCTTTTGCCCTTTTTGTCCCCATTTCATCTAGGCTTGACTTGAATGATGTTAGTAACAGGGCATTCACTCTCTCACTGCAGACTTCCGTTTCTGAGACCTATATTTACCCTTTATCACTTCCACTCAGAGATTTCTCCTGGGGTGAGTCCCTGAGAAGTCCACCCTCACAAGCCCTCTCAGCTCCTTGAGAAAGAGTCAAAAGCCTGGCACTTCTCTTCCCAAATATGCCGACCTATCCTATCCATCTGAAGCCCTCAGGACAGCAGTCCTCTGCCTGCTTGCAGGAGAAGCCCTGAATCACAGAAGAATCAGTCATCACTATTTGCAGCGTTTAGATTTAGAATTCACAAGGCTCTTTGACATGACTCAGTGAGGTTATATTCATGCCCGTTTGAAGGATAAGAAAAATAATGTCTCAGAGGGAAATGCTGGACCTATGCACAAGGCAGCCCTCACATCCAATCCTGATCTCTGAAATCAGGTCCAAATGGGGGAAGGCTGAACTGAGTGTGTTTGAACTGGGGGTGCCTGGCCAGCTGTCTTGACTGCCAACAGCTTCCACCCCAAAGCCCAGCTTGCACGGGCTGAGGCTCACGGCAACTGAGTCTCACCGGCGACAGGGAACCACAAGTCCCTCAGCCACCGCACCAGCAGCTGGGTGAGAGCTCCACATGATAGGGTGTGCCCCCCCCCACTGTCTCCTGTTTAAGATTGCAGGTTTCAAGGACAGGTAATGTTAAAATGGGAGAATGACCTTAGCTGGAATTTCCCTTCAGGGGGATGCAGGGGGAAGAAAGAAGTGTAACAGATTTCCTGGAAGGCGGGAAATCAGGGTATATAAAGGGTGTGCAAACAAAGAGAAGGATTCGA
>PVHY01013680.1:0-40669 GCA_004024945.1 Uropsilus gracilis
GGGCCCCAGGCGGGACTCAAACCATGATCCCCAGCCCCGACCTCTTCATAGGCTGAAGCTTACAGGCACGAGCCACTGTGCCCGGCCTTGTTGCCTGTTTTTTTGATGTGGGCCATTCTCACTGGTGTAAGGTGGTATCTCATTGTGGTTTTGGTTTGCATTTCCCTGATAACTAGTGATGTTGAGCAATTTTTCATGTGCCTGTTGGCCATTTGTATTTCCTCTTTGGAGAAGTTATTAAGAATTTTAACATTTAAATTGGGTTCTGAACAGGAAAGGATTGTAGAATACATTTTGGCAGATAGCTTTGGCAGATAGCTTAGATATGTCAGGCTTACAGTTTATGTGGAGAAATTCTTTTTGCCACTAGATGGTGTCTGTCCATACATTTGTGATGCACTCCTATATAAAGTTATATTATTTGGGCAAAAAACACCACTTGTTGGCCTTTAAGAATTGTATGTGGTACTCATACTCACACTTCACTTATTAATTAGACATTTTAAGGTTAAACTGAAGGGTAAAGGCAGAAATTAGATGGGAGTTGTAAAGATCTTTTAGAGCATTCTGTTCATGCAGTTCCTGAGTTAAACCATGTTTAGGGGAAAAGAAAATGTGTTGAAAATAATGTGAGTAGATACAGTGTCCTTTTTTTTTTTTTTTTGAGATGTTCACAAAATTTGACCTAGGTGAATTGATTAGAAATATCATGTGTGGAACATGGAAGCAGGTAGAGAAGAGAGATGGAGCTTCAGATAAGAGGAATACCTCCTATCTCTCTAGCCCCCTCTGGCACACTAGAGGATGGGTGATAGCACATCTCTCACCTGCAACCCAGCTTCCTAACCTCTTTGGAATGTCCCAAGAGACATATGACCTGTTAGTAATGACTGTTGCCCCAAAGGTAAATTCTCCTGTTATCGCCCATCCCGGCATCCTGCCTGCTGCATGTCACTTATGCTTTGCTACTTCCTCATTACATCATTGTAACATTTCCTGGCTGAGGTATATATGTGGCATCTCGACTTCATTAAAGTTGGACCTGGACATGCTTCCCAGGACCCCCATTCTGTGGGCTAGCCTCACAGATCGCTATCCATCTCTTCCGTCTCAATTTCTTCTTCATTCACATGCCACTCCTAACAATCATGTTAATAGAGTTTTTTGTTTCATTGCCTCCTGATTTTGCAATAGATTAGATAGATCAGAGAGATTTACCACACAGTTCATAGTCTGATATATTAGTAGTGGATACTAAATACTGTATTCAACTCAGAGTGTACATCATTTGAAGTATGATGGTTATTTAAAAATGTGAAGCGTTTCTCAAGCCTCTCTGACAGGAATACAGATGAGGAGACGTATCCCTTACTTTGAGATAATGAATAATTCTTTTTGACTAAGATTAGCAATTTTAATAAGAGTTTATATGACATCAGAGGAAAGGATTATCTGAATTTGGTGTTTGGTACAGGACTATTTTATGTGAACTGCTCTGTTAGCTTTTTCCTACTTATGTGTTTTCCATAAATTGCTGGACATAGCCAGTTAGGGAACAAATACTTTGGTGAAAGATAATTTTAATTCCTAGGCTTTCTCATATTGTACAGAACAGTTCTGGGTATGTTTGATTACAGTTTAGTTGAAAGATGATGATTCTGCTTTTCATCCTGCCTATAAATAGAAAGGAAGTTCTGAAATAAGGTTTATTAACAGATTGGTAGTGGTGGTAAAGCGGAGTCAATGAACTGAGAACTACTGGTTGTACAGAGTAAGGGGTTTTAATTGCAGGTAACAGAAACTGACTCTGGAAAATTGAAATATTTCAGAATCTAATGAAAAGCTCATGAGTTAGATTTCAGAAAGGACAACGTTTTAGAACATTCTAGAGATCTAGTAACAAGAGCTAATGGATTGTTTTCTTAGATGCCAGTGACAGAATGAATGATTCCTACTATTCCATGGTTTTTTTTTTTTTTTTTAAACTGCTATCAAGTTCTTTGGAGAGAGCCTCCATGTATCATTCCAGTTGCCATCAGATGAGATAGGAAGACTGTTTTAGGGGGAAGGAGGAACAGGTTCTAGGGGAAGATTAGTTTTGAATGTGTTAAGTTGGAGATATTTATATATTTATATGGAAATGGCAGGTAGGTATATGGATAGTTGAAGATACTCATCTGAAGATAGGGAGAGTTTATAAGTAGTATTTAAAGCCATGGGATTAGATAAATTACTTAATAAGTAGAGGTGGATAAAATGAGAGACCCAAGATTGAATTCTAGAATTCTGACTGAAGGAGGGTGGGAAGAAGAGGGAAAACCAGGAAGGGAGACCAAGAAGGATGATTAAGAGCTTCTTCTATAGTCTGACTTTTTATGGAGAATTCTTGTGTGTATTCTCATCCTCTGAACCTTTTCAAATTATCTTTCCATTCACATACCCCAGGTCTCCAATTCCTAGCCACCAATCAATTTTTCATTATTACTTTCTCCAAGTCTGATTATTCAGCGGGACTTGGCCACTGCCTAGGATTTACAGAGGTTCAGAGTAAACACCTTTTCTTGCAAACAGAGTGACTAGGAGTATTGTTGGATTTCTGCCTACCCAAGGACCTCTCTTCTTTTTCATCATCATATTATCAGAGCCATTCAAAAGAAGGGCTATAAGTTGTGAATGAGTGTTTGAGTGTAATACAGAGCCAGCTAAATGGGCTTGACATATTTTGGCATTTTTTCATCCCTAAGCCATCTAACTGACTTCTCAGGAAGTCTCCATGAAGCCCGGAGTAGTTGAGAGCAGGAGACCATTGGCAGAAGTGATTCAATAGGAGCATGCAGCCTTTGTCTTGCTGTGGCATCTCTGGCCTGTCTGCTCAGAGTTGCATCGAGAAAAGTAGCTCTCCGTGAATGTTTTAGGCCTAATCCTATTTCACTGTCATTGGAAACTGGTCCTTTAGTTCTAGGCTTTAGTTCTAGGCTCTGTACCTCCTCTTGAACTCATAGATAGTTTTTCCATCAATTGATCCTGGCTCTCAGGTCTGCAGGTTCATTGCTGACTTGACTGCTTGTTCAGACCTCATAGGAAGGTTGTCACACAGGGACATCTCTAGTTTCCTGGCATCAGTCGCTCTTTGGTGCCAGGAATCATTCATCATTGCCATACTTTTCTTTACCTGTCTTCTAAAATTTCCCTAACTCATCCTGATACTACATTTTTTCCCTTAGCTGTTTTAGAGGTACTGGCTATTGAACCCCTGTTCTGTCCTGTAAAAATCTGAAGAGCATGAGACATTTCTATAATTCTGTAGAAGTCTTTATAAGTATTTTCTTGAATCTAGACTTCATTGGTGACTTGGATGAATCTTGTATGCAGAATGTTTGTTTGGGTATATTTAGAGTGATATTTGTAGCATATTAGGCTGCAAGTTTGCCCACATTTATAAAGTGGAATTAATATTTAAAATTTTAAATCTTTAAAAAATTTAAAGGATATTTTCTCTTCAGCTTCCTTTTCTTAAATGGGTTCAGCTGATGCCAGTGTTTTAGCTTTCTGCAACATTTGGTTTTTGCTATGTTTCCTAGAGCCTTTAAACATATTGTTATATACAGATTTCATAGACAAATAAAATTTGTCTTAAAATTTTTTGTAAAACAGATTGATTTTTTGGTTAAAAATGATAAACTCATGCCATTTGCAGCATTGTGGATGGAGCTAGAAGAGATGATAAATTAAGTCAGAAGGAGGAAGATAAATTACTGGATGATGTCATTTTTATTTGGATTGTAGAAAAAACAAAAATAGGGTCTGACAATAACAAACATTAAAACTAACCTGTGAAAGTTGGCTGTAGATATGAGGCATCCAGAGGATAAGGTACGATAGATGCTGGTGAAGGACTATGAGTGATTTGTGATGGGAGTGCTACTGTTACTACCTCTGAGGAAGAAATCCTCATCCCTCAAAATACTAACAAGAACATAAAATGTTGGCACTTCAGTAACAATTAAGAGACAGATTTTATCAAAACCACACTGAGATATACCATCTTACACATCTTAAGAATGATCCATATTTAAAAAACAGACAGCAAATGTTGGCATGGATGTGGAGAAAAAGAAACTCTCTTACACTGCATACTGGTCCAGTCACTATGGAAGGCTGTGTGGAGGACACTGAAGCTACTGAAAGTGGAACTACCATTCGACCCAGCAATCCCACTACTGGTAATCTACCCAAAAGACAAAAAAACACTAATTAAAAAAGATACATGTACCCAGTTGTTTATCACAGAGCTTTAGCTTTGCAATTGCCAAGATATGGAAACAACCCAGGTGCTCCAAAACTGATGAATGGCTGAAAAAGATGTGGTATATCTACACAATGGAATATTATTCATCTGTCAAAGAAGACAAATTTATGTCATTCTCAGCAACATGGTTGGAACTAGAAGGAATCATGTTAGTGGAATTAAGTCAGAAAGAAAAAGAGAAATATGGGGTGTACATATGATGAGGGGTATGGGGAAAACAAACAAAAGGACAAAAAAATTTAAAACTGCCAGCAGAACCAAAGCATAGCAAGAGAGGGGAGGAGAGTAAAATTTGGGGGAGTGGGAGGGCACAAGAGATAAAGATGTTACAGGTGACAAGGTGATGGGAGAACCTCAGGGTAGGCAATGATGTTATATATATATATATATATATATATATATATATATATATATATATATATATATATATATATATATATATATATATATATATATATATATATATATATATATATATATATATATATAAATAGACAGATTTTACTCTCAGAGTGGATACTAAGGATAGTGGAAATAGGGTTGGTTTAGAGGGCTAGATTGCAATTGAGTCTATTGTGTACTTTAAACCCAGCAGTAAGAGGTGTCTTGTATACATTGAAGCTAAGGAAATTTGTGATACCCTGTGCTTATATTGTGAAAGGTATTTCCAGAGAGGAAAAAAGGCCCCACAGAAACAAAATGAATTTTTTTTTAGCATAGTATAAGGTAGATATTCTATTATTTTTATTTTTTTTTTTTTGTGGCTAGGTCTTGCTATTTTTGTCTCATGTTGCCTGAGGTACCACAGACTCAAGCAATCACCAGCCTCAGCTTCCCAGGTAGCTGGGATTACAGGTGCGTGCCACCATGCCCAGCTATTTTTTGGGGACTAGGTCTCAGTATATTGCCCCAGGTGGGACTTGAACTGCAATCCCTGGTCCCCGCCGTGGCTTCATAGGCTGCCACTTACAGGCACGTGCCACCGTGCCCGGCCTAATTGTTAATTTTTTTAAAGAATTGTGATAACATGTTGTAAAGAGCTGGGCGTAGAATTGTGAGAAAGGATGAACGAGAGAGATTGATACAGTTAAAGACTGTAGGCTATTAGAAGCATGGCTGGTAGTAACTTTAAGGTAGATTACTAGGTTTTTTATAGGGTTTAGGCAAGGGAAATAAAAAGGTACCTAAGAGAATGTTTTATGATTAATTAATTAGGGAAGATTAATAGCTAGGATACAATTCGGTAAAATATTAGTTTTTGTGAGATAATGGCAGGTAGGGGATTTAACTTTGTATTTGTTGGTGACTTTTAAGGAATGTTTTTTAAGGTAAATATTGGAGGAATGGAGAAACTTTTTTGTTTTTTTGATGTTTATTTATGTTAGTTTTGTTTTTAGTGTTTTGAAGCTAGATAAGATAGTGAAATGACGTTTTTCTCATTTTACAGCATGAGCCTAGTCCCATCTTAGTTGGCAGCCTCTGACAACATGTAAAACAAAACTTGTCATTTAAAATTTTTTAAAGTGTATTTCAGTATGACATAAAGTACACTTACATTGTTGTGCAACAAATAAGATCATCCATCACCAAAGTTTTCATGTTCCTGGACTGAAACTTTGTACTCACTAACTCACAACTACAGCTCCCTGTTTCCCTTGCTTTCCAACCCCTGGCAAGAACTATGGTTTAGTCTGTCTCTGTGAACTTGAATGTGCCAGGAACCTATATGTAAAAGAAATCATGATACTTGTCCTTTTGTGTCTGACTTATTTCTCTTGGCATATGTCTTCAAGATTCTAAAGTTCCTTTTGAAGCAATTGGATTGAGGATGTTTTGGACTTGATTTATAAATATACTTAGCTTTCTGGTATTTGATTATACTTTTCCAAAACTATCAAAGAAACTTAAAGATATCGTTATGTGCAAAAATATATAATTAATTGATTAGTGATTTTCATATGTAAAAATTATAGAGTCACTTTCTAAGGAAACAACTGTTATCTTATGGGGAAAGGTCACCTGATTCTTGTAAAATAACCCACTAGATGTTCTAGAAGGTATATTTATCTTCATGTAACGAGAAACCAGTGAACATAATATTTTTAGATTAAGAGGAAACCTTTGGTGATATTTTTATACAAGACTAATAAACACAAATTAAGGCATTAGAGGAAATAATTTGACGTGGAAAGGAACTGTTTTAGAGACCATGGTCAAAAAGAAAAATAAGTGTACTGTTGTTGAACATGAAGTATCAACTGTAGTTTTCCTTTAGGAAAATTGGTGCTGGGAACATCTGTAATGTCCTTTTTCGCTACTTTAAAATAATTTACTGGAGACTACAACATAGCAGCCATTTTGTTTGCTCCTTCCTTTTCTATCTTCTATTCTACCCTGAAAGGTGATTCATACAGACTTTCAGAGTCAAATGTCCTGTTTCCTGTCTTCTGGTTGGCTTGACTGATGGGAAGAAGCCTGGAAGAAGATTATAGGAGATTACAGGACCTGGGGAGATTGAGTTGTCTGGTTGATTCTCCCCACACCCTCAAAGCCACAATATCCCAATATGGTTTTCAGCCTATGTGGTTTTTGCTTTCTCACTTCTCATAATTCCTTTTGCTTTTAACATCTTAGGGATATAACCATACCAGGGAACTGCACTATTGCCCAGGATTACCCTATACCCTTTACACAATAAATAGGTCTGTAGCCTAGCAAAATAATTGCATTCTTAAGAAAAGTTTCTCCAGAGCTTTGTGTGGCTTCTTCCAGGTGGCAGGGAACAGCACTGTTAAGGTTGGAGTGCAATACTACTGGGCTAGGTGCCATGTGAAAGTGTGTGTGTGGGGGGCTTTGTGTTGTCACAATGACTGGTCAGTGCTACTACCCTTTAATGTCTGGCAGCCAGGTATGTAAACTGTGATATTATCCTGCTTAAAAAAATCATAGCATCCTCACTGAGAAATACTGTTGGATCTTTTTGATGGTAAGAGTTGTATTAAAATGTAGAAATCCTAGATTCTGAGTGATTTTCTCTTTTCTGAAAAACAGACATCTGGAAGATATTCTCTAAAACTTCTGGCTATGAGGATTTTCTCTTTTGCAACCTGTGGTATTGTGAATCTGTGACTCTTATTCAGTACTAGCCATTTAGTAGAATATTTGGATGTGGATGTTGGAAAACACTGAAGAAAGCTATTTGACGTTTGTTTAGAGCAGGAACAATGACATTGACACCTGATCTACGGTGCATCAAAGTGCATAAGATGATTGAAAACTGTTCTGTAAGTGAGCGATAGAAAGCAAGAGGTCTAATTGTCATCAACTGAAATCCCATCAGAACTGTATTTGATGCTTCTTCACTTTAAATGACAAATGCGTCAAACTTTTCATACTATTATGTAGAGCATTGCATGCATTTATAGAATACATTTCCAAATTTGAAAATCACCTTCATTCAAGAACATAGTAAGAGGAAAATTACCAATACTAAGTACAGTTTAATGTGTTTATTGCTGTTTCTATTACATTCCCTGGAACGCAGGTGTCTGTTTTCCTGGAAAGGAACCTTTCATTTGATAGAGGTGCTGTAAAGGGAGGCTTTTGTGTCTGTGTAAGTTATAGAAAGGACTCGCAGTTACTAAAGGTGATAAAATTGCAGCGATCAAGATAATAATGTTTTCAGAAGCTGTGGTTGTGGGTTAACAGCGTTTGTAAGCCCTCAAGATTGTTCCTGGCCAAGTTTGAGAGATGGTATGTCTTGTGTAACTGTCACTGTTTTGATACAGTAGTGTTACTTTATTTTTTAAACAATGGGTGATTTAACATCAATATAGGGAGTATATACACAACATAATGTCAATATAAGGGATATAAAACAGGAAATGATAACCAGTTTCCTTATTTTCCCCCGCAATGCCACAGTAATGGCAGAACCCTTATCTTGTTCTAAGAAAATATAATCTGATATCTGCTTTATTTAGAGACAAAATATAATAAAATATGAAAGCCTGAAAATATGCTTTATGAAGGTACATTCTTAAACAGTGAAGTTTAAGTAATTTTAGCTGGATATTAAGTCAGGATTTCTACTTTGGGGACGATTTCATGTTTCTAATTTAATACTATTGTTTTCATACAGAACTTGGTTTTGTTTCAAGCTGTGTTCATTACATTCAATTGAAAACAGTGTCTTTTTAATGCAATCTATTTCAAATTGACCAGGTACGTGAACTCTGGGCTAGCTCGCTAAGGTTTGCGGTATGTGTGTGTCTGTGAATTTTTATGTGTCTGTGTTAAAGATGACATCCCTCATCATGAACCCCTGAATGAAAACAATTGTGCACATCAGTATCACCAAACCTATTCTTTTTTTTCTATAATCCAGGTGTATTTACTGGGTTCATTTTTTAGAATGTGTACCTCTGTTTCCTGTGGTATGCTGTAGGACTTTAGCAAACGTGTTTCTTAGGAAGGGGTTCTGAATAGCTTGTCTGTAGTTCATAATCGCTGCTAATTTGGTTCATGTAATGTGATTGTCTCAGTAGAGTGACCACAATCTGTTTGAGAGTGCTTTCATTTTCAGTTATCTCTACAAATCTGAGATGAGGGTCTTTTAAAATACCACCATTGTCTGTACTGTTTAATTTGAGAAAACTTTGGGGTATCCTACTATAAATGCTACTTAGATTTTTTTTCTTTATTTTAGTCTCTTATGGATGAATATTGGATAGGTGGATAATATATTTGTGATAGACTGATTTAATCCAGACAGAAAATGTTTACCCTTTGCGTTAATAGGTACAATTGTTAAATGAAGGAGGGAGAAAACCCTCAATATCCTGAATATCCTCAATATCCTGAAAATGATTTCTTGGATAATGGTAAGCAGAGGTCTAGGAAGATAGCTTATGGTTTCTTTAACCTTGTTTGTGCATTATCCATTTGACTCAAAATGCTGTCATTACATTATGTTGCCATGCTCGGGAGAGAAAGAATGAAATATTCAGCTTGTTATAACTCTTAATTCAGAATATATGTTATGTATATTGAAAAGAACTCTGCCAAGAAGGGCATTTCAATAGTTTAGAGCTCTTGATTGTCTCTTTTTTTATGCCTTTTAACTGAGTCCACCATAATATTATGGTAAAATTGGAGAAAATGATTGTGATAAAATATTAGGTTTCCTAAGTTAGTGTTTCAGTGTCCCTAACTAAAAATACTAAATAAATCTTAATTTTCTTTTTCTTTGAAAACCTTTCCTTGAAAAAGTAAAACAGGCATTTCTAAGGCAATATAATTTCTAGTTATATTTTTCATTGATTCATACAAATATATTTCCAGTATAATATGAAATGAAGGAATGATGAAGAATTTCTCATTGTGCAGACATTGCCTCCAAATTCAAAAGCTCCATGCCTTCCTCAGACTTTAACCCGATTCTTTGAGTGTATCTGAGGATGTGCAAAACTAAGTTCTTGTTCCATACTTGGAGAAAAATGTAGATGCCATCATCAAATTTGTCCCCAAGTGACTTAAAAACATTTTATTTGCCTTTTAAAATTTTCTCTCTGAATAGGCTATTGATTCTAGTTGATGAGGATTTGAAAATAGACTTGATTATGGAAGTAGAATTTATTTTTTAATATTTTTTATATTTATGTCTGGTATTAAAGCAGGGAGCTTTTACTCTCTATCATGTTTTTGGCTTGTACCTTAGAACTTTTAACATTTAAGAATTTTTTAAATTAAAATATTGTTGTTCTATAGCACTATTTACATTTCAGGTGCGTTACATTGATAGTCAACATGTCTACATGACTACATTAAATTCACCACTAAAAGTTTAGTTCTCTCCTTTACTATATGACTCACCTCTTTTATCCAGTGTGCCCAGCCCCCTCCCTTTTGGTAACCATTCAATGGAATTAATAGTTCATTTAAGTTTTATTTAGTTCATTCATTTATTTGGTTTATTTTTAATTTTGTAATTTTTAGAGATAAGTTCTTTAGTGTAATTTAAAAAGTGTATTATTTTTAAAAAGTGTGCTACAATAAGCAAAGAGATGACTTGTCTGTCTTGAATTTTTTTGCATAGAAGATTGTATTTATAATACTTTAGTCTGTACTTTTTTAAAAGGCCTGATTCAGCTGGATTAGGAGTATTGTGAATAGTGTGTGGAAATGAAAAAAATCCACAGATTTAGAGGTCTAATTGACTTTTATTAAATGATTCCTGAATAGAGTAGCATCCCTTTACATTCTGCTAGAAGTTACACAAAATGGAAGGTATTTCTATCCTAAAAAGGAGTGGGACAAGATTATTAGCAAAAGATTTATTTCAGGTAAAGCTACTTTGCCTCCTGGGAAGGCAGGGGTATCTTGTCATACAGATGATCTCATTGGTGCTGATTAGGAAATTCCAGATTGATTAGTTTAGGATTCCACTTTTGGGAGAAGTTGAAACAGCAATAAGTACTTGGTGTTGATGAGGGCTTGATGTGAAGTATTCCACTTGGGGCCTGTTTAACAAAACCTAATGTTTTATTTTTATTTCCTTTGATATTTCTGAAACGTGGCTTTGTTTAATGTATTGCTACTATATAATGCTTGGAGGCTCACTAACCTCTAATTTGCTCATAGTTCTATCATTTGTCTTCCCTTATTTCCCTTTAGGAACACACGGACATTCCTGGACTCTTACATTCTCAATGAAATGCCAGAGCATAAGTCTCTTGAGTTTAACTTCACTGAAGTGAGATGTGTTTGTTAATAAATTTTAGTGTTGACAAAATAATACATTATAGTGTTGACAAAATAAATTTAAAAAATTTCTCCCTTTCATTTGATTAGCATTTGCTTGTGATTTATTATAGGGACGGATTTAAGAAATTACTAATTCATATAATATAACTACAGTATCTAGCATTTTAACGTTGTAAGGGTCAGAAAAATCTGAAAGCTGTTGACATCCTAAGTGTAGCCCAGTTTCAGTTCACTTCACCTTCCATTACCTCCTGTGATGATGAGTCATAAATTTTCCTGCTGTTCTGTTTTTGCATTGATTGTTGTCGTTACTATTGAACTGTTCCCAGTTTTCACCATCAGTTATGCACATCAGATTTGAATAAATGCTAAAAGATATACTGATAGACATGAGAGTCAGTTCCTTCTTTGCGTGTTGCACTTTCTGCTCCAGTACTGATGCACTGTGGAAACAGTGACTAACATTGAGTGCTGTTTTAAGATTCAGTATGTTCAGTTCCCAGGCATTGATTTAAAAATAAACTGTGCTCATGAAAAGTATGTAGGGCATGTTTCTGCTTTAAAAAAAAAAAATCCAAAAACCCAATACCTCAACAACAAAAAATAAGTTGTGGGGAAAAAAAATCTGAATTAAATTGGGAAGACATAGAATACTATATAAAGACAGACTTAGTCAAAAGATACATATTTGTTTTTCTCTGATCTTTGATTAGATATTTAATATATTAAAAAAGCTGGTGTATTTTGTTAGGCATGAATACATAAATCATATATATAAATCTTTCAGAGATGTTTTATTTTTGGAAGTGAAAAAATAAGCAATAGTAATTTAATTAATAATGATAAATAATGCTCCTGACATTTTGCCATTTACAAGATTCTGTCACCCAAATAGCATGTGAACCTATAGCAACCTCTTACCCATAATTCACATCTGTGACCAGTGTTGCCTACAATAGAAGCCAAAAGTGGGTCTTGTTCTAATTCCAGTTATTTTCTTACCTCATACCTCTTTTGTGGTTCATTCTAAAAGAACAATACCTGTATTTTACCGGAAAGTTGTTAAAAGTCTGCCACCCTCTTCCTTACATATTTTGAAGTTCAGCAGTGACCTTTATTTCCTAATTATGGTCCTTGAGTTTTAGGGGTGCTGCCACCAGCTGGTAGCCATTCATTTAGTTTGAATGGTTTATACGTATTCTGAAATTCAAGTTGTTGCCTTGTATTCATGCCCATTTATTCACTCAATAAGCACTGCTAATTTTAAAGGAATTTTATTCTTTATATTTTGTATTGCCTTTTAATTCAAAATTAAAATTTAAATAAACTATACAAATTCCATTTAAAGTTAATATCTCTACCTAAATTTTAGATGGGAAATAGACTTCATTTCTACTAATTCTTTAATTCTTTCATATTTTTATTTTGATCTTAATTATATGTGTAGTTTCTGCTTACAGTATTTAATCTTAATGACTGATTGGACTCTTAAGTTGCTAGATCTCACAGCTTTTAGTCTCTTAGATTTGTGCATATAGAAAATGAAAATGCCTTTTTTTTTTCTGGATTGAATGCTTTTCATGGTGAGCTTGTTCTGCTTTTGCAAAGTGACAAAACATTCAAGTGAAAAGTGAAAATCGTGTAATTCCTCCGCCAGAGATATCCACTGTATACTTTTTAAAAGTATTGGAAACCCTATTTAACAATTTCAGTGGTTTCATTTTAACAATTTCAGTTGCTACAATGTCTAAATTTTAAATGTAGATAAAACATAAAATTTACCCTCTCAAATAGTTTTTGAGTGTACATTTCAGTTCATTCACATTGTTGTGCAACCAATCTTAAGAACTCTTGCTGGGACACTGACTCCTGTTCTCTGTACCCCAGCCTCTGGAAGCCACCCTTCTACTTTCTGTTTCTATGAATTTCACAACTCTGGGTAACTCATACAGGTGTCATCATACCTAATAGTTGTCTTCCTGTAACCGGCTGATTTCAAGGTTCACCTATCACTATAGGTAGTGTAGTATGTGGCAAAATTTCCTTCCTTTTTGAATTCATATTTCTTTTAAAATTTTCAGAGTGGTATCACATTATTGATGCTGATTACTTTACAAATAATTTTTCAAATAGTGTATTGCAGATATCTTCCAAACCACTGATATTTATACCTCATAATGCATGTCGTTTTCATTGCCACCAAGAATTGCACCCCTGTTCTACAGTTGGGGAAAAAGAGGCTTGAAGGTGAATAACCTTCAGTTAATGAGCCACAGTAGAAAGGACTGAGTCCAGGACTGTGTGATTCCAGAGTCAGATTACAGTTTGGTTTTTATAGATCATGGGTGTGCCTACTCTGGGAAAATGAAGAAATTTTTAGATGCATTTCTGTGGTAGCTAAATGAGGGCTCTTGTGTGTGTTGACACAGAGGCAGAGGGGTAAATTCCCTCAACCCATCTTGGTGTTTTTATGTCTGGACAGAGGAACAAATTATTATCAGACAGATTAGTGGGAGAAAAATGCCAAAATTTAATAATGTATATCTGGAGAATTCATATGATTATAAACTCTAAAGAATGATGGAGCACACTGAAGATACTTACTCTCTTTTTATAAACTTAAGGAGTCAAAGAGAGAGGGAGAGATTTCACATGACAGAAAGGGGTTGACCCCATACTCTGAGAATAAAGATGAGTTCAAAGAGGACATCTTTGTTGATAACCTACACCTGGATGATACCTCTCAAAGGACATTCTCCTAAATCATGAAAGGGGAGGGGGCAGTGCTTGCTGTTTCTGTTAAGACAAAGGGCCAGAACAAAGCTCTCCTGAGTCTTTACTGCTCTTAATTTATAATAACCTGCATCTTTGCTAAGGCCCACAGGGTCTCCATTAATTATTTCATGTCAGGATGACATTTATTAGAAGAGGCCTAATCTGGAGATATAGAGAAGAGTCTATATGAACCTGAGGAAGCTTCATAACTTGGATTTTATGCTTGTAGCAGGCACACATGTCTGTGTCTAGAAATATCTGCCAAAGGTTACACTGTGTTACCTCTTCTCTTGGAGTCACTTATGCCTGGGTTAAGATTGGACTATTTCTAAAAGCCAGGGGTTACTTTGGTCAGAAATAAAATTTCAATGGTCCTTCAGATTGCCGGAGATGGAAAAAAAAAAAAAAAAAAGGCAGAGGAAATTGTCTGCCATTTACCCGAAAGTCAATGAAAAGTGAAAACTACTGTAGTTCTCACTGGGTTAGGTCAGTTACCCTTCTTTTAGCTACATCTTAGACATGACCACAGAAATAATCTAATCCTACTTCTTAATTTTCTTAAGTGTTTACAATTGCTAAATAATTGACCTACATAGATAACTATATAGTTAGGATTAGAATCTAAATTTCTTGCTTCTCAAGGATTCTCTTTCAGCTATTTGGTGAAGGGAATCAGATTTTCTCATATGAAAGTAGCTATTACTTATATTTTTCCTATGTGTGTAGTCTGTAGAAAATTTCAGGGTTTAGATTATGATTTGTAGAGATTTAACCAATTTTTCCATTTTTATATAATCTTTAAGAACGAGATATAGATGGGTTGGAAATGTTTTTGCTATCCTGTGAAAGTGGTTAATTTCTCAAAAGTCATTTTAGCATTTACCACTGATTCTAACGTAGTAGGGAATGAATAAGGTAGTGTGGACGAGGAGTAGGTATTACTCATGGTGTCATTAGAAATGAGAATTGGGGTGAAAGTTTTCTTGAATTCCCAATTCTGATCCTTAAGCAGTTGTTGATAGAACTTTAATACCTTTGTGAGTCATGTCAATGACAGTGGCCTAACTGAAGATCTTTGAGAGAAAGCGCAACTCATCTATAAGAGATGCTGAAAATAGGGACTGGTTAACTACAATCCCAACACTGTTTTTGTATGACGTGCAAGCTAACAATCTTTTTAAAAAAATATTTTAAAATAGTTGGCAAAAAATGTAGAGGAATAACATTTCAAGATATATGGAAATCATAAGAAATCCAATTTCACAGTCTATAAGTAAAGCTTATTAGAACACAGCTGTTACTAATTCATTTATGCATTGTTTATGCTACTTTTGCTTGAAAATGGTAGAGCTGAATAGTTGTGACAAAGACTGGATGGCTCCATGAAATTTAAAATGCTTACTGTCTGATCCTTTATAGAGAGCTTTCCAAAGTTCTTGTTATTAAACATCAAGAGTGATTCATGTTTTGACGTGCCATGGAAATGTATGACTTTCTTACGGAAAACCTAGCTGAACACTACTATATTTCTTGAAGAATTTCTCCTGTTTTTTTTTTTTTTTTTTTTTTTGCTTTTGGGACAACCTACAGTGGTTCATTCATGACTGTTTTTCATGGCTTCCTTTGCTTATTTTCCAGTGATTCTTATGCCAGCCAGGTGAACAGACCAAAACCACACAGGAACGTTTGTGGTTTGCCTGAAGACGCTTTGTACTGAGGGTTATGTCTGGCTTGAGTCCCTCTCAGCTGGTTGTAGAAACCTAGTTTTTTTATTTTGATCTTCCACCATAACTTTGATTCAAGTAGATAAAAAATGACCTTCACTTTCAAAGTATAAGGTGAACAAATTTATTTGTTGTGGGATCCATAGTTTGGGGAAAAAGCTTTCATATTTTTGCCAAACATACTTAAGATCAAAGGTTTTATGGTATGGAAATACAGCTCACTTCTAGGATGAGTTGGGCTTACGCTGCTTCCCTTTCTTTATTCAGGGAATCTTTTTTGCCATGGAGTCTCCTCACATGATGAGATGGATCACGGGGTAGTCTTGCTCTGTAAGCCCTGGCAGTGAAAAAAGGACAAGATGTGGAAGTGCTGAAGAGAGATACAGGCTGTAGTTGGTGATAAGCCTGGGAGAGCAGTAACGTCTTAAAGTTTGTGTGACTTAGTAGAAAGGGGAAGTTGAAATGAGGCATATTATTCAGACATTTGACTTAACTCTTACTTTTTGATGAGGAAGGTGAGAATAGAAACTGAATGGAAAATCCCATATTGTCCCATATTATCATTTTTGCAATGTGGAAAAACACAGTGAACACATAATTCCACCCTGCAGTTTTAAAATGTTCAATAAAATGAGTCAATGTATGGGCTAGAAATATGTATGGTACATTTTTCTGCTTTAAGAGGGAAGAGTAAAGTGAGAACCCTGCTCATTATCTTTCTCTGGGGATGGTGGAGGGCATTGGATTCAGACATCAGGCATTACTCCTGAACAGCCATGCAAGGGAGAGAGAAGAGCCATGGCTTAGTCTCTGAACTGTTGTCTGTAGAAAGCTCATCACTCCTTGTTCAGGCTCTCAGGATCATGTCTTGAAGGGCAGGAGTGTCCTTCAGAAGCTCCATTGCTGCTATTTAGGCCTCTTTGTCCTAAGAGGGTTGATTCAGCAGGCTTTGAACACTCCAGTATGCAGAGTCTCCAACAGTTATTTCCTTGTATGTTTTGTGACTGTCTTTAGCTACTTCCCCTAGGCTGTGGACCTTGCTGGAAAGGAAGCTTGTTGGGATCATCAGCCTTTTCACATAAATGCACTTGTTTTAGATAAAACAAGTGGCTCCCTCATTTCCCACACTTAAGGTGGGACTGTTCCCCAAGGACAGATCACTAGGATGAAAAGGGGGAATGGTGTTGGGCTAGAAAAGGAGGAGCAGTTCACTGCAGGTTATTTGAATTTTACTTTGTTTAAAGTAAAATCCTAAATATTTTTGGACTAGAATTTCAGAGATGATTCAGTTCAAACTACCCCTCCCCCCTCATTTTTTTTTTTTTTTTTTTGGTAAACCAGTGAGAGAATTGATACCTTTGGACATTTTAGAATTTATTTCAAACTAGATTGATGATGGGTGACAATGTTGACATTAGATCCCATGTCTTTTGATTCAACAACTGTGCTTCTTTTAGATTGAACCATGAAGGGTTCATTGCAACAGGAATGTGGAATGGATGTTAGGGATGAAGTGAGTGCTACAATTGAGTCAGACAGTTGCCATCGTCCCTTGTCCATTGGCTAGGACAGATGACTGGAGTGGAACCTCTAATCTAGTGACTTGTCTCTGCTTGGTGAGGATTGTAATCTGTTTGTTGCCAGGGAAAGTGGTGCATCTAGGCATACCCATGAAGGGAAGCTAGAAGGATCCAGTCTAAGGTTCTCCTAAGTGAGCTGTGAAGTAGCTGTCAGAGGAACCTGCTAGAACTCTTTAGCAAGTTTAGCATCTACTGTGGCATGTGGAGAGCTGAAAAATAGTGAATGACTTTTTGGTTACTGGGAATGCAGGGGGCATATAGCTTTCTGCTCTTGAGTACATGTTTTTGCTTAGACAGCTGTCTGACTCTCATTTTAAGCTATCACAGTGACTTTAAATTGTATCATTTTCATTGTTTCTCTTTTTAAGTTTTCCATATGTTGGAATTGAACATAGAATACAAAAGGAATTTTTATAAACAACTGAATATTTGGCAAACTGCAGGCCTTGTTTGATAGAAATAATGAACCTGAAGTTTTAAAATGATTTTTCTCATTTTGCCTCTATTTATTGATCCTTCTTCCTGCTCTATAAATGCAGTGTCGGTTAGAGATTATGCACAAGAACTCTGAGCTAGGCTACTTGGGTTGAGTGCTGTGTATACACTGCTTTGATGTGTATAGTATGTGACCTTAGCTAAGTTATTTATCCTCCATGCCTGTTTCTATGTGTGAAGTGAAAGTAATACCTCCTAACTTAGAGTTAAATAAGTTAGTGCCTGAGTTTAGAACAATGTCTGTTCCTCATGAACTGCTATTTGCATATTAGCTATTATCCTGTCCCAGTCATTGATCTTGGCGCTCTATTGTCACTTAATTTATAAACAGACTTAGGGAGATTTAAAAACTTACTGCTAAGTTCTTCTAGCCAATAAGTGACAGTGTGAGACTTGAACCTTCACTCTGTCTCAAGCCTGTTAAACACTTTGCTGGATCTCTGGGTGGGGTAGATCACTTAACGCTAGATTCTAGGTTTGGTGTCTTTTTGGTCCACCTATCTTATGCTTTTAATTTATATATTTCATTATGTTCTCATTTTGTTAATAAAATGCTCGTTGAGAAAATGTCTGTAACTGAAATAAGAACCATAAAATACAAAGAGGTGGATGCAATGATACAGATATCGCTAAATGGGAACTTTAAAACTCCATGCTAACAGTACTGAATTGTGAAAGACATCAGATGTCAATTCATGTGACAGCTGATGATAATGCTTTGTGTTTCCATACATGTTTAAGTTGTGTGGAAATCAGTGTATTTCTTATTAGGCATTTTGTGCTCACTTTTTAAGAAAAACAATCATGGTGTGAATGCTTAAACCATTTGCACATCTTAATCACCAGGAAGAAATATATCAAATTTTTATAGCTCATGAAAAGCTTCCTCATCTGTACCCGAGGCCAATATAAAGAGAATTAAGGCCCAAGAAATGAGACAGCGCTGCTTAGCAACTGTGACAGGTGAGGTTGATGTGAATTAACAGCTTCTGACTGTAAGCAGACTAGTGGTGTAATGGGATCTGCTGCTGGTAATGAAGTATTGACTGAAAGCCTCATTTATTTTATAAAATTATTGGAGATGTGTTAAATGATATTGAGCCAAGAATTTTTAGATTTCTGTACCATATATGCTTTTGCTATTGTACTAAACACGAGAGACCGTATTTTTATAATGTCAGCTTTATAGTTATCTTATGAGGGAACGTAAATAGTGGAAAGGGAAATAGCAAAGTAAAAGCAAAAAATACTCCCACTCCAACAAAGTGGTTAACACATAATACTTTATCTTTCTCAAAGTAATTGCAATTTCAGTTTGTATTTAGTAGGTTTCTCAGTTGGAAATTGTCTATCCATTCAGGAAGCTTAAAAAGTAAAAGAAAGCTGATTGGAAATTTCAAATGTATTCATATCTTGTCTCTAAGCAAGGTAAAGAATTCTCTCAAGATGAAGTACCCATTGTTAAAGTTTATTTAAAGTTTTAGCAAAGACGAACTCAAGATCAAAACAATTGGTAGCAAAGGAAAAGTTGGCTTAGGATTTGTGGCAATGTGACTTCATGTTAGTGAGAGTCTGTCTTGGGAATGACCATGTGTCCTTTCATCTGGTGCCTGTTGCAAGGGTCAGACTAATGTGTTGAAGGTTTTAGGTTCAAAAGATTGTTCTTTCATCACCTTTACTGGGTTTGCTTACACATTAATCAAATGCATTTCAGATCTATCAAATAAACCTATTTTCAAATGAACGAACATAATGATGAGATTATATTTTCCCTAGAATTTTGCATGTAGACGCCTTTCAGGTTATGTGGGTTTGTAATATTGATTACCAGGATGAAGTGTGGATATTTGTATTTTTTTTTTACTTATAGAAAGAAGACAAACAATGTTTTTCCTAGTTTTAAACTAATAATACAGGAATTAAGTAGAAAGACGTAACGGTTGCTTTCTGAGAGACTTTTCGAAGGATGACTTTAAAAGGACAGGCAAAGGAGAGCAGAGCCACAGCCTTTGTGGCTTGAGTCTAGATAAGCAGAAGTGTGCATGTGTTTAATGTCACATGGCAGAGGCTTTCCCCAGAGCGGTTTGTCTGTTCAGGGAGCTGTTTCATTTTGTGTTGATAGTGTCGTGCTTTGGAAAATACTGGCTCCCTGCCTGTAGCTTCATTATGGATTCCTCAGGTAAAATTAAATTTCAGCTTTTTCTAATCATGTGGAATTACTTATATTAATTTGAATTTATATTTAAAAATTATGTTGGTTGTGTTTATACTTTTAAAAGTACTGTGCAAGAATTTACTCCTGAGTATGTATGACTGTGTTGTATACAAATTGTGGATAATGTAGGGCAAGTACTTAAGGGAATTTCTCACATATACCCTTGTCTTTTTTTCCTATTTCAGTTTGAGTTATACTCAGACTTAATCTATAATCCATAATGAATACACATGTCTTCCTTCTGGGCCAAAAGGTTTAGAGTACAAACCTCTGCGTTCAAATGATGCCACACAGTGGATAAAATATACTTAGTCTTCAGAGAGCTTCTGGTTTCTATGAACTGCTTTTGGTGTGGTGGGGGTGGTTTCATGATTATGTGTGGCTGGATCTTTTAGACAAAATTAACATAATGAGGGGAGTTAGAGAATTTCACTTTTTATCCTAAATTTTCTAAGTACGAATGTCCAGATTTTTTTGTTAACACACTACTTTCTTGTTTCTTAAACGGTGTAACTTTATTCTCTATGTCTAGTTTCACTGAATGGTTAACTGGTGCAGGTTCATGAATAAAGTAAAGAACTATGGTGGTTGATGAGATTAAGCAATGTTGGTGAGTAGGTGGCATTGGTGAAGATCAGGGGGGTGAAGGTGAGGCTGCGAAGTGAGATGGTGAGGAGAAAGAAAGGACATGAGTCTTTGCCCAAATTTTGTGCAAATAATTCATAATTAGTTATCAGAAATTTGATTTTTGGATAGTGGTGAAACTGTTTTCTGATAGATTCCTGTAAACTAAAGAACAAAGGTTTTTGGACAATTTCCCCCCCAAGAAGAGAACTACTTTCCATGTCTAGTGAAATGAAAATTCCAGTGTGCATTCGGATTAACTTTACGTACATATTTTCTAAATGATATTTTTGCTTTATAGATGGACATGCAATTAGCATTATTAGCAAGAGAGCTTTTTTGTGGTGTATGAATCAAATTTTTGTAAAATGGGTAATTTAAAACACAACTTTTAAGATTTACTATGTAAGGAACTTCTGTGGCGAATATTTTTTTATGATAAAAAATTTAAAGATAATTAATTGCTCCAAATATGCTTTTTCTATAAACTCACATTCTCCTCTTAGAATTTCTTTAAAAAATATGCCAGTGTACCTCTCTATTTTGAATTTTTTTTCCTCATAAGATTAGTGCATCAGACTATTTGTTTAGGACTCTGAAAAAAAATGTACTTGAGTGTGGTACTATGTACAAGCAAGAAAAGAACATATTTTATATTCAAAGAAATAAAGTCTCTAAAACACCATTAGGGAACTTTACCATGAGTTTTTAATTATAAATTTGTACCTTTTAAAACCAAAGGACAGAATAATTGTTTCATTTTTCTTTTTGGCAATAATGTATATTGCCATTAAAATACTTCTCTGTTGTTCCTAAGTAATACTTACGTGGTATTTTAAAATATACTCAGTTTTAGCATGCTAAGTAGGTTTCAAGAAGGAAACAAAAAGCCCAAAACTTTCATGTGACCAAAGGAGATGGATTCAGAGAAATTGCAGCTAAAACACTTTCAAAATAGTTATTGTTTTTACTCTATGGAGAAATGTGGTTTAAGTTTTTACCACATTGATAAGGGGATTAATTAAATTGCTTGTCTGATGTGGTAGGAAGCTATCTTAAATGTTGTCTGTGGTGATTTTTATAAATACATATTTGCAAAAACAGTTATAGTTCATTAAACTTTGAAGAGAACTTATGGTGATTTTTATAAACATGTGTTTGAAAATACAGTTAGTTTTAGTTTTTTAAACGTTGGAGAGAAGAACTTGTGGTTACAGCCTATGGGAGAGTAGATGCTTTTGGATTAGAAAATAATTCATTTTCTTTCAGCTCAGTTCAGTGTAGACTCTTTGATAGCAATGTCATTGTCATAGTACTGAATGGGGTATCTTTCAATAGAAAACTGATAATTGATATTTCAATAATAGGTTTTAAATTAAAAAATTTTTTTTCAGTAATGCTTTTTCTCCCATGTGATTTCCTACAGTTCTCCCCTGCCCTTGACATATCATCTTTTAAATAAGTTTGTCATCTGACAATTTTACTCTTCACCTCTTTCATTCGCTTCATTCCTAATTCTTTATATCTTTATGACACATATTACCACTTGACATATTTCAATTTTGTCTCCCCTGTAGAATACAAGTTCCATAGAGGAGGGGGTTTGTTTGCTGTATATGCAAAATATGGAACAGTAGGCTTGTAGGAAGTAATTGTTGAGTGAATTTAAAAGTGACTATTGACTTGCTTTAAGATATTTTAAGAAAGACATTATCTTTCTTTATCAACAGTGTTGTGATTTTGCAATAATTATTTATTGCTAATTTTACCCTGAAATTAATAGTGTCCTCTTTACAAATGGAAGGAAGTTTGCAAGTAGGCAAACATAATCAGACAGAATGGATAATCCATGTATCACTTTTGGAGTATATTACATGATTATTTTGGAGGGCCATAAGGATAGCAAATCATTTTTTTCCTTTCATTTTCCTTCATTGGATTTTCCTTAGGCAGCACATTAAAATTTTTCCTCTTTCTTTGAGTTTATGCCCCTAATTATGCACATATATATACATATGTATACACACATTTGCGTGTGTGTCTTCATGTATGATTAGAAAAAATAATTACACCAAATGAGTCAGCAAGGCAGTTATTGCATATTTCCTATGGCTATTGTTGAAAAATTTATCAAGGATGGATGCTTTTCTCAATCTGCTTTCTTCTTATCTTCCTGATGGTCACACCCATTCATTCTTTATTTGACTGTTCTTGTGCAACATCTGATATGTAATTTTAAATAGATCTTATATAAGATGATGTAGTTTTGACCCGTGAAGCATATTGCCCCTTCTCACTTCCTACAGTTATATCTCAATATTATTACCGATATTCTCCCTTGATTGTTGACTTGAGCAATTATTTTGAGAGGGATATATTTTTCTTAAATTCCTAAAATCTTTAGTACAGTGTTTTCTGTTTCTAGGGTTACTTTTATCTTTTAAGGATATTTTTACTTTACATTTTTAATCAATTACTATTTTTTAAAAAATTCTTAAAATACATTTTTGGTAACATCATTTTTCAAGAGGTTAAATTACTCTCCTATAAGAATGCATGCCAAGGCCACTTAAAATCCCAGTTTATTACTTACAACCTGTTTGATTTTAGCCAATTGTTTCATCCTCTATCAAATGTGGGCAATAATGATATCTATCTCATAGGGTTGTTGTGAAGATCAATTAAGTTAATATATGTAAAGCTCCCAGAATAATATCTGGCATGTAATAAGCATTAAATAAATATTAGTTACTGTTACTCTTTTTACAACAAAATATATGCCCTTTATTTATGTAACTTCTTTATCTTATGTAACATCATGATGGGATCTTCAGTGAGGTTAAGGTAAAAATTACCCTGAGTAAATTATACTGTATCTATATGCTGGACTATCATATAAGCATGGAAGGATGAGATGGAGCTGTACATACAAACTGGGAAACTATTAAGGATAATATAAATGGTAATTTGCAGTTTCATAGTCATATCAGAATTTAATGTTTAAAATCTGTGTAATAGAGCTATATTTGTAAACATAAGAAAATATTAAAATAGGTGTATACTTGAGATAAATGGAGAGGAAAGGAGCTTGTGACCTTCCTATTTCATATGGTTTAAAATGTGTGGCATTCTGGGGCTACTCTCTTGTGCATTTTTAAAATCTGAAAATAAAAATTTATTTGCTTGTGTTGGATAATGAAAGTGTACCCACCTAGCTTTTTAAAGGAAACTTTTTTAAAAAAACATGGCAATACAGAGAGATTTATTTTTCAAATGAGTCAAAAGACAAAATATTAGATATGTTCAAGCACTTCTTTGTGTGGGTAGATTAAAAAGAAATGTGTTTGGTCATCAGTACCTGCTTACATAGGATTGTGTGCAACAACCTTCACAGAACTGAGTTACTCTGAAAAATGACAGAAATTCTCACAAAATGAAGAAAAACAAAGCAAAGGAATGGAAGAAATATATGTACATAAATATATCCCTAGGGTGGTGGTTTTCACATTTGAGTAATAGTTACAAAACAACTAATAATGTAATCACTAATATTTGAGGACTCCCTGTGTGCTAGTGTTCTAAGCATTCCTTTCATTTTACTGTTACAGCTCTATATATTTTTATGTTCAGAATGCGTGTGTAGTGGTAGACTATCTTCACATGTTTGTGATTGGCTGTCCAACCCTTGATCTCTTATTCTATCACTAGCCTAGTAATGATTGGGTTCTGGAGTTATTTGTAAAAGGTAGATTTATTTTTCTCATTATTGATATTCTTCCTATTCGTTGACAAGCTCTGCTTGCTGCGTCAAGCCAGGAATCCTGTCCCGTATGATACCCTTGTGGCTATGAAGCCAATATTTAAATTTCTTCGAGGTCTCTTAGTGCTTGGTATCACAGGATGAAAATCATCAGGAGGAGGAATAGATGCGTAGCTCTTGGTCTTGTGCATTTTGGGACAAAGGAATTCCCTTTTGAATTCCCTGCTCCCCTGAAGCCCCTGGAGCCTCTGGCTCAAGCAGCACAGTCTGTCTGTGCAGTGTCCCTGACGTCATCAGTGTATGCATAAGCCCTGCTATTGTCTTACTGCTACAGCAGGGCTGGGGATTGCAGTATCCGCTGTTGCTGCTGCTCCCAGTCCTGCTCTATCTGCTACCTAGTCCTGTCTCCTTGCATCCCTGGAGAGCCCCGTCTGCCTGCCTTTCCCTTTCGGATTTTCAAAAGCAGCTCTTCGGTTTTTGGTGCTGGAGGAGACTGTGCCTTTCAGTCACACAAGAGAGCACTGAAGCTTATAAGAGAATCTGGCAGCTGGACACAGCCTGAGCTGCATTGTCTGTCTTCATGACCCCTGCTGTGTAGCGGCTCATCTCTCCACTCTCCTACGTATCCCCTCGTCCTGATTTTCCTTCCTGCCTTTTTTTTTTACTTTCTGATATTTTTTAAGCAGCCTCTGGAGCCAGCCATGTTTGGCACTGAATCTTCATGTAAGTAAATGAATCCTACTTCTTTGCTATTTAGAAATCCACTTGCTGTCATGGTTTTATTGGCTTGGAGTTCATATCAATTTGCCTTAGGTCATTAACTACCTTTGTATTTTGGCTCTGGTTACAAAGGAATTGGTCTGTAGGAGGAACTCCCCCTTAACTGGGTTATTCATCCTTAAGGCTAAGGATGTCAGTGTGGTCAAAACCAGGCCTCTGAGAGGGAAGGAGGAAGACAGGAATCCAGGCAGCCTCCCTAGAATGTGTTAATTGATGGGATCAAGTCTGTTACTAGTCTATTGTTGGAGGTTCTATAATGGTCCTTAACCCCTAAAATGGATAGTGGAATGATCAGAGATGATAATATTTCTTAGAAAGGAAAGAACTTTTATTTTTTATCTAACAGGAGTAAAAGGTATCATTATACCCTCTTCCTCCATATTTTTACGAAAACATAGGAGTAGAAATACATATATTAAACATGGATATTTTTAAAGATGATTTTTATTTTCACTTTGATTTTGATATGCTGGTTAGTGTCACAACCCCGCAGCAT
Source organism: Uropsilus gracilis (assembly GCA_004024945.1). Lineage (NCBI taxonomy): Eukaryota > Metazoa > Chordata > Mammalia > Eulipotyphla > Talpidae > Uropsilus > Uropsilus gracilis. Next base: position 25,524 of record PVHY01013680.1, read on the forward strand.
CATATCTGCCTTAAAACTTATTACAATGAATTTGCTTTGGTGCAGAGCAGGCCCTGCACAATGGGCTGGGCTGGACAGCAGTTGTAGACAGCTAAAATTGGTATTTAAAATATGATGACCAGTTTAAGTAATTTGAGGATTATTTAATGTTGGGTGCAGAATAATGTGACTTGTCAATGCAGTTGTACAGGCTCTGCAGAATATTTTGTCATTATCTATAAGCAAAGGTGACAGTGAAGAATTTCTGAAGAGACAAAACCTGCTGGCCTAGAATACTGAAAATAGAGTAGACACTATTTTTGAGGGGTGAAGAGGGTTAGTGCAGGAATTCAAGAACCATATTTCTTATGAATATATAATTCACTCTCAGGTGATTGGTGTGACTGTTTGTGCACAATGGGTCATTAGTCCAGAATAGTAGTATTTCCAGAGAGTCAATAATCCTCAGTTCTTTGGTTTCTCAGTTGATTTTTTTCACAAGGGCTCAAGTATTTTGTTTTTGTTTCTTATGAAAGTTTCCCATTTCTGAAACTATCACACTACCAAGGTTAAGATAGAGCAAGAACCAGATGTAATGTCCCATTTAGCATGTGATAATTTAATTTTCTAATTACACTTAGTGGCACCTATCAAATGACTGTCATAGAAGAAATAAAAACATTATTAAGTGGCAAAGACTTTCCAGTTTAATTTCAGTCATGGAATTTTGATTATGTAGGAACCTAAATAAGGACAGAAATATATTTATCTGCTAAAGGAGAATTAGTCCTAATACTTTATTTAGCTGAAAATGGAAGTTGAACCTCAGTGTTAGGAATCTTTTGGGTTCTCAGACTAGGTTCTGATCAGGTTTGCAAAGCAGACACAATCTTTCCTGACCATCAAACCTGATCTTTTGGTAACATTATTCATGTAATATGTGGTGCACTTGAAAACTGCTGGTTGCTTGTAGTTTCCATAGTTACTGGATTATGGAACAGAAAGAATGCCCTTTGGAAGCTCAAACACCATCATGTAGGTTTTTAGCATTGTTTTTACATTACTGAGTATTGTTTTTTGTGTTTGCTTATCACTAGAAAACCACAGATAGATTCATAGTTAGTGGTCATTAGGTATTGAGAAAGGACTGCCTCCTTTAGATAAGGAGAAGCCTTAAATCTATATTCAGAGTTCAGACAAGTATATATTTTTTGTGTATGTTGAGGCATAGCTTCCTAGGTCTTTAATTCCCAATTCTGGAGGCTATTTTATTCACTGAAACCATCTCAATTTATAATATTTTAAAGTTACATTTGAAGTTGAAATTAGTACAGATGGGGATCATTGAAACCACAGGGTATTCTAATTTTTTTTTTCAATACTCATTTAACTGTCATCTATACAATGCCCTGCTAGATGCTGAAAAGGATGACTTTCTCCAACTTATTCTGACCTTGAGTCTTATTCTTGTTTTCTTGTTTAGCAGCTTACTTGTATTATATAGCTTTTAAAATTGAAGGGCATACTTTAAAATGGCTATGTTAATGGTCTCATTTCAGTGAATTTTTGCCCATGTTCACACCCATGGACTCACTACTCAGATTAAGATAGAAAACATTTTTGATACTCCAGACACTTCCTTTGTCATGAGCTTTCACAGATAATATTACTTCTTTCTCACCAAAACGTAATCAGTAACTGTTCTGACGTCTGTTGCAATAGAATCACATGTAAATGACTTTTTAAAATTCTTTCTCTTTTGCTCTTTGCCTATAAGAGAAAGAAATGTCTTTACCTTCATTTTCAAATACTGGGTAAATTAACTATTTTCAGACCTTTTAGATCAGGAATCTGTAATAGTCTGGTATCACATTATAGCATGTTTTATCTCATTGGAATAGAATTGTTTGGTTTAAATACCAACCCCCTTCCATCCCTACAGGCTTAAAATTGACAAAAAATTTACCTGAAAGAGTAGGTCCCTGCTTATTTAACATTAAAAAAAGATACGTATGGCATTAGAAATAATAGAGGCTGTACTATCTGACATTGTTTTAGTGACTATCTCCAACAGTGTCATTCTCATTTTTTCTGACTTTGTGGATCTAAATCTCCCATAGTGGAGTAGACTGATCACAGTCTGTTTTGGCCCCACTTTGAAATAGAAGTGCTCCCCTTAGGTGTAGCTTAATCATTTTTTGAAGCAGGAAGTGGAGCTTCTGTAACTCTTATTGAGATCTTGATGTAGTTCATTGAGTTTTTCCTTTACTGAAATTTCCCATTTCTAAAAATGGGAGTAGTTCATGTGTCTGCTCTTTATCTGCTTCAAGGAAATGCAATTTTAGTTTTTGTTTAGAATAGGCTTGAGAAGAAAGTGCTGTCAATACAGTTTTGTTGAGGGGAATTAGTCATTATTATGACACATAATTTGATTTGATGATGGTTTATATTCTAAATCAAGTGATTTCTACTTCATTGATTAAAAAACTTAATTTCTCCTTGAAAAATTCATCTTTTCTTTTGTGGAGTCAGGCAAATGGCTTTTGCTTTACAGTCATTAGTATGTCTTTCCTGATAAAGGTAGTAATTCTCCAAAGAGTGAAGACTTGCAATACATGAACATTTATTCAATTAACATTTGTCTGGCTCAATTTTCCTCCTTTCTCCCCTCCCTTGTTTAACTTTTTCAGTCCTCTGGGGTATCATTTAAGATGTGCTGTGGTGGGAATTGTGCCTTGGTCTAGCAAATTAATATCTTCCAGAGTACCTGCCTTATTAATCCAGTGAAGAAAACAGCATCCCATCTTTTAAGAAGCAGCATACCCCTTGGGCAAAGTGTTATTTACCCTCCTCCCCATTTTGTTATAGCCATAAGAAAAAGAATAGCTAGTTCATATGTTAAAGGGAAAATAAGTCACTAAAGTACCAACAATGAGAGTAGTGTTGGTGAACTTAGTGGTGATAAATATGGTATGTGGATAAGGGTATCAGTTCTCTCTTGCTCTGGTATGTCTTCTCTGCCATTTTTTAGATGCCCATATTATTTTGGGTGGGTAGCTAGATGTTGGACAAAATTGTGGAACACATGTGATGCCATGTATGACTTGCCTTTGACTTGCATCAAAAAGTCAGGTGTTACCTTTTATTTTCATTACTGATGATATTATTAAACTGACAACTGACAGTTCTTATAGTGTGCTATCATGTTTCCAGAATAGCACATTACTTCAAATTTGAATATATATATATATATGTTAGCAATATTAGGTCACTAAAAAGCTATGTAATTAAAGACATCTTTTTGATGGAGGAAAAAAAGCCATGCTTTTTAAAAAAAATATAACTTTACAGCCATTCTTGCCAATCAGTCATACATAAGATTAAATTTTATCTGTTGTGTTGCTATTTTCTATGAATCAATTGAATTGTTAATATTTAATTATGATTAAGGATCTAATTCTTAATAAATAATTATATTAGAAACTACTGTTTTACTTAGCATGTTTGATGTTTAATATTATATTTTCCTCTCATTAATTTTTATCATACAAAACTAGTTAATTTAGAAATACAATCATTTTCCTTTCCTCCAGCTTAATCTTGCTGTTAGTATTTAGCTATGTTAAATCTTAGATGCTTTCATCTTAACAAAAACATAAATACTTTAGTATACATATATGAAAACTTATCTCTAAGTCTGTACTCAGAGCACTGAATACAAAGAAAAACATTATTGCATGATTTCAGATAAGTAGACTACCACAGATCACAATTATAGAAAAATAATTATAGATCATAGAGATTTACGTTGGGACATGGGGGACATACAAGAGCTTGGGAAGCTAAAGGTCATGTAATATTTTTAACTTGTGTTTCTATATTATCTTCTTTTCCTTTAAAGCATAACTTAACTTCTGATGTGAAATTTCCTTTTAGGTTTTTTTTCTGTTAATGGTTGACATGGTGATTTTTACTGTCAAGAGATATTTTAAACTAAATGTGATAGGAAACTTTTTTTTCTTCTGGGTGTTTATATATTTATGCAGAGCTAGAACAAAAATACCCAGTGGTTATTTTTAAATTCTCAAATTACTTATTTTCACTTGAGTATAGGTTTCCATAATTGTTAGTGTGTAGTTTGTTCAGCAGAAATTACACATACATTTTCGGTGATCTGTTGTTTTCATTGTCACAATGTACCAGATTCATAGCCTGTATAAACTATGGGGAGACTATGGGGAAATATTACCATATATGGAAACTTTCCCCATAGAATCCTCATGGAGTTATACAGGATGTGAATAGGATTCATTGTTGTTATGGATTTTGAGTCAGAAAGACACTGGTAATATGTATTTTTAGCGTTAATAATAGTCATTGCATAAATTGTATTGATATATTTCTAAACTTTTAATATGAGGCTAATGTGGAACACAAGAATCTGAATCATGGTCATTTTTAAAATTGTTTTTCAAAGAGTTTGATATTTCATGTTTTTTTCCTGGTAAATATAAAACATTCATTAACACACTTATTACTGTATTTTTAATTAGAAAATGTGCAAGTTTTGAATAATTTAAAAGACTGGTAACAGTCGTATTTGCTGTACTAAAATAATACATTGTGGTATTTCCTCTATATCTTGTATTAATAATGGATCCAGATGATTATGAGTGAAAGAGGAAGATACAGTTTAAAACCTATATCTTGGAGCAACTGCATGCCAGACACAGTGACTAACTGCAGAGGTTCATAGTGCAATTGTCTGGATTCAAATTATGGCTCTAGTATGTTCTACCAGGGGTTGGCAGTTAAACTTTTCTGCCCCCAAATGTGGTTTACCCAATGAACTCTTGGTGTTAAAGGAATTTGCCTTTTTGGTTCAGAACTTCTGCATCAGAGTGGGACTTTTCAGATGTCATCTATGGAAAAAGGTAGACTCCAGCAGTGGGAATAATTTGCTGTAGAAAGAGAAATGTCACTTCCTCAGATTAGGTGAGGAAGATCTTTGGGGATATTTGAAAAGACGCAGTAGAAGATTGTAAGGGAAGAAAGTATATAGTACTAAGTAGAATGGGTCAGGGTTGGCAAGCAGCAGCATATTTCTCAATGTGAGTTACCACCCCTGTGACAGTTGGCAATCACTGATTGGGTGTAGCACTCTTGTTGGGTTGACTTTAAGCCACTCGGGTTGGAATGTTTCCATTTAAAACACTTTATACATATAAGTGTTTTTGACATTAGTATGAATAATAGTCACATAAATATTCAAATAAGTTAATAAATAATTACTGAGCTAAGAACAAAATAAGAAATCTTAAGTGTTTCAATAATATCCTTTAAGATAGAAAATAAACATAACATTCTGCATCACATTATTGTTCTCAGTTATGTCAGTGGGCCAATGATTTCAAACTACACTGGTCTCTCTTTTGGACGAAATTTATACTAATTGAAAATATCTCCAAGTTATAGCACAGGACACTTAACTAAGGACTTATTCTTTAGTTATTTTGTTTTTGTTTTTGTATTTTTTTGAGACTAGGTCTTGCTATTTTTGCCCGTGGAACCGCAAGCTCTCTTTGCCCGGGGTACCACAGACTCAAGCAATCCCCAGCCTCAGCTTCCCAGGTAGCTGGGATTACAGGCACACACCACCACACCCAGCTATTTTTTTGGAACTAGGTCTTGCTATGGGCCCTAGGCGGGACTCGAACCGCGATCCCTAGCCCTGGCCACTTCATAGGCTGAAGCTTACAGGCCTGAGCCACCGTGCCCGGCGGACTTATTCTTTAGTATTCCAATTGGCTTAAGGTAATATTGTTGAAAATATGATGTGTGAACTTTATAGAAAATTATACTGAAAATTAGGTTATTTATTGCTGTATAACAAACCACCCCCAAAACATAGTGACATGAAATAAGCCTTTAGTATTACACTTTGCAGTTCTGTGGATTAACTGGATCCCTCAGTGGTTCTCATGTAGGGTCTCTCAGGTGGTTGTAGTGTAAGATGTGTGTTGGAACTGCAGTCATCTAAAGGCTCACATGAGCTAGAAGTCCAGAATAGTTCTCGCCTATAGATTTTAGTTTATGCTGACCATTTCTTGGGGTTTAGTGTGGCTTTAAGAAGGGATGCCTATGCCATGAAGCTCAAGCTTCTCATAGCATGCTGCTAAATTCTTATATTCCGGAAGCATACCATTATTTTAGGTCCTCAGAAGCCTAAGACAAATAGGAGGAAGCTGCAGGTTTCTTATGACCAAGTCTTGGAAATCTGAGAAAGCGCTTCCACCATATTGTCTGGATCAAACAAGTCACTAAAACAAACCCAGATTCAAAGGGAAAGCAATTAGACTTCCTCTTGGTGAGAAAGTGTAGAGGTGATATTGCAGAAGAGCTTTAGGATGGAAAAATCTTTCTGTGGCCATTTTAGAAAATACAGCTTGTAACACATAATTTCCATATTCTACTCCATGAAGTTGATTCCCCAGAGCTGCTGCTGTGTCTCTAAATCAAGAGCCTGCAAACTTTTTCAGTAAAGGGCCAGATGGTGAATACTTTAAGCTTGTGGACTATTTTGCAACTACTCAACTCTGCCATTGTCTTGCAAATGAATATGACTGTGTTCCAATAAAATTTTATTTATAGACATAGAAATACGAATTTAACATAATTTTCACATTGAAACTATTATTCTTATTTTTTCCCCAACCATTTAAAAATGTAAAGAAACTTTCCTAGTTCAGTTGTAAAGAACCTGGAGGCTTGGTTCATGGTCTTTCCTTTTCTTTCTTTTTTTTAAAAAATATATCTGCTATATAGGTTTTTTCTTTTTTTTTACTAAGCATAATGTTTATTTTTTTAAACATCAAATAATTTATTTGAATATAAATTTCACATCTTTGTAATTCTCGGGACTCACCCCCACACCCTCCCTGATCATTCCCCCTCTGCACCCCCCACCCCCACCTGGAGTTGGGTACTTCAATTTGGTTGTTAGCTTTTGTTGTTGTTGTTGTTTTTGACTTTTATTCATAGCTTTTTGTTTATCTTTCCTAAGTTCCATATAATAGTAAAACCATTTGATTTCTGTCTTTATCTTTTTAACTTGTTTCTGCTAATATGATTTCTTCTAGGTGCATCCATGTTATCATAAATTCATCTAATTTGTCATTTGTAATTGATGAGTAGTAATATTCCATTATATATATATATATATATATATATATATATATATATATATATATATATACCAGATCTTTTTCATCCATTCATCTGTTTTGGGGCATTTAGGTTGTTTCCTTGTCCTTGCAATTATAAATAGTGCTGCAGTAAACATGCGGGCACAGGTGTCCCATTGTACCCTTACTGAGGTCTCCTCTGGGTAGATTCCCAGAAGAGTGATTGATGGGTTAAAGGGTAGTTCCATTTTCAGTAGTATGAGGGTCCTCCACACTGCTTTCCATAGTGGCTGGACATTCCCACCAGCAGTGTAAGAGTGTTCCTTTCTCTCCACATCCATGCCAGCACTTGTTGTTGCCTGTTTTTTTGATGTGGGCCATTCTCATTGGTATAAGGTGGTATCTCATTGTGGCTTTGATTTGCATTTCCCTTTTTGCTAGTGACGCTGAACAATTTTTCATGTGCCTGTTGGCCATTTGTATTTCCTCTTTGGAGAAGTGTCTTTTTAGTTCTTCTCCCCATTTTTTGATTGGGTTTCTTGTTTTGTTTTTGTTTAATTGTGTAAGTTCCTTGTGGAGCTTCGTTATTAAACCCTTATCACTCTTGTGGAGGGCAAAAATTTTTTCCCATTCTGATGGGCTTCTTTTAGTTTTTTCTGCTGTCTCTTTTGCTGTACAAAAGCTTTTTGGTTTGATGTAGTTCCATCTGTTTATGTTTTCCTTCATTTTTTTTTTTGCCATCTGTAGATGTTTCTAGAAAGAGATTTCTGAATTGTAATTCCTGGAGGGTTTTGCCCAGGTTTTCTTCTATGTATGTTATGGTTTTGGGTCTGACATTGAAGTCTTTTATCCATTTTGAGTTGGTTTTTGTGCATGGTGTGAGGATGTTGTCTTGGTCCATTTTTTTGCAGGTTTCAGTCCAATTTTCCCAGCACCATTTATTGAAGAGGTTATCTTTGTTGCAATGTAAATTTTTCCCTCCTTTGTCGAATATTAGTTGACTATACATGTGTGGTTTTTATTTCCGGGCACTCAATTCTGTTCCATTGGTCTGCTTGTCTGCTGTTGTACCAGTACCATACGGTTTTAATTATTATGGCTTTCCTTTTCTAATTGCTGCATCTTTTCTTACTTCACTTGAATTTTATTTTTAATTATGAAAACTAAAAGACCAGATAAATCCACATATTAAAAATAACTAATTTTGATATATTGGGTACTAGTGATAGGTGAAATTATTTTCTCATTGATTGACCTCCTTATTAAATGTTATACAAGTGAACTTGTATATTATATAAGTTGTATAATATATACTTGTGTGTTATACAAGTCTATACCTAGAAGTCAAAATTATATTCATGAAAGTGCTACCATATTAAAACATTTGTTCTCTCAACAAGATGAATTCTTTTTTCTTCCTCTTATTTGTTATTTAAGAAATCACTTTATTATATTTTATATATAAAAGCTCACTCCAGTTTTGCCAAAATACTGACTTTAGAGTTTAGAGTTAGGCTCTTATGAGTTTTTATATTTGAAAGAGGATTTCCCTTCTTATGAAACTACTTGGATAGTTACAGGGAGTTAATTCTTTAAAGACTCATAATTCTATGATCTTTATGATTTTGAGCTAATCACTGAAGCTAATCTCTCTCTTAAAAAATAGATTCTGGATTGCCATTTGTCATGTTTGGAAGTTCAGTTGATCTTGAATTGACTTTTTTTTAAAAACAAATTCTGTAAGTATTTGTTATTTGTGGTAGTTTCTAAAGCCTTCAAATTTCATAAAACTAGATTTGCTATTGAAATAGCATCTTACATATGTATTATAAATATGAAGCAATGGACATACTTATTAATACTAAAACAACTAACATTAATTCCTCTACCCTTGTTTTAGGTGGCTTGTAAAATAATCTTGTAATAACCCCCAGTTAATTAGTATAATCTTTTAAAAGCTGTTGGTATGACTGCATTTAATGAGGTATGAGTTCATCTGTACTAAGTTTCTCACTCTTTTTTCTGTCTCAGATATTCCTGCTTTGTTAGTTATTTTTATTCTAGGTCTATAGCATAATGTTGATGAAATTGGACTGTGAAATAGGCAAAGGGGTCTAGTTTTACAATGTTGCCTTGGGTATCTTATATTTTAGACTCAATTTATTCATCTGTAAAATGGGGATAATATATAACCTTAGGGATTATATTATTATTATTTTAAATTATTATTTACTATATTACTTATTGTTTTACATTGTTATCTACCCCAGGGTTCTCCCACACCTTAGCACCAGTGAATCATCATTTTAATCTTTTGTTCCCCTCCCACCCCTGATGTCCCTCTCTCGGGGTTATTATAATGCTTAAACGATGCAGGTGGGGAGGGTGGTATGCTCTTAGTGACATCTGATAAGTAATCAGAAGTTAAATTATTTTAAGTCTTCCCTGCCAGAAACACCACATGTTATGTGTGTATTCAATATAAAATAGGGTAAAAGTAATAATACAAGTGGCAACATCAAGCACATACAAATTGATAAGAATGAGAAAAATCTGTTCAAAGTAGAAAAACTTACTCATTCTAGTGTCTCCCATCTGATACTCTATATTCTATGGGAACAAGATAAACGAGATTGTAATTCATGTTATATATGTTATTGCTGCTGACATTGAGTTGTATCCATATGTTTACACATATATATGTACATAATAACCAGCTCTTTTGCTTCTTTTTATCTACAGTCTCTCACTTTCAGTATTATTTTCTTGGATTTCTGTAATAGTCACCTTAACTTGTTTTCTGAGTGCCCTTTCTTCTATGCCTAGGTCTACTGTAAAAAAATATTGTGTTATATAACTAACATTCAATAAAATGCACAGGTATTAAATATTTAATCTTATGAATTTTGACTTTGTACAGATTTTGTAAGCACCATTCAATTAGGACAAAGGGTCTTTCTAAAATTCCCTTCTGCCTCTTCCAAAGTGTCCTTCCCACTAGGTAATCATCTTCTGATTTTCATAATTTAAGATTTATTTTGCCTAGGACTTAATATTTGGAGTTGCAGTTTGTAATCTTTTAGGTCAGCTAATTTGCTGGTCATGTTTTTTCAATACCCAACAATGCCTGAGTGTTCAAAACTAAGCACTATATGGTCCCATCTTTCCTCTCCTAGCCTGACTCCCACTGCTGCCCTGTATGTATTATTTACTTTATCCTAAGAACTATGTCTAATAAAACTTCTGTTTGAATCACTCCTATCTCAGCTCTTAAATTCTTTAATCACTTCTTCATTCTTGAAGTTCATCTCAGATACCAGTTACCAGTACTTTCCTGGTTATTTTAATGTAATTATTAACCTCTTTTATAACTTTCATTCCTTCATCATCATCTTGGATACTTCTTACTTACACACAGAACAGTTTTCTCAACTCTTTTTTCAACATCGCTCTATCCTGGTCATCCCTGTGCCCTACTACATTACTCACCTCCCAACCCCCAACCCCAGCACCCTGTTTTGAATACCCATTTGTATCTTATTATGGAACATGTGCAGTTCATGGTCTGCATGCTCTGGAGTCTGACTTTCCAGACTGGAATGCTTATCCATCAGCTGCGTAACCTTGGCTAGCTTAAATAACTTCTCCATGCTCCAGTTTCTTCTGTAAAATGAAAATGCATTTAGTATTATGTCAGGGCATTTTTGAGTTTTAAAAGCCATAAAATGCTTATTACTTCATAAAGAATGAATGTTACTTGTTATTTTAGGTGTTATTATAAGTCTTATATGTTATGCCTTATTTTTCTCCCAGTTGCATTGCATTTTCTCATAGACTTAGGTTCACTCATCTTAATGCTTACTAAGCTGAGTATTAAAATAATGTGTTCTTTTACTGGTTTTCTGTCATGTGTGGGAAATTATGGACAGAGAGAACATTAGGGCTTCTGGGTTTTATGTTTGCTTCACAACTCATACCTGCACTTGGTTGATCTCATCTCTGAGAGAGAGTAGTAATGTCACTATCCTTTACTAAAGAAAAAGTGAATGGGATTCTACCTTGTAGTAATACCATATTTAATCTATCTCAAGTTTGATATTTAAGGAGAATCTTTTACATAAAAGTATTTATTCCCTAATTTATCTGGTATTTGTGTTTATACTTTTGTTTGTTAGGTTTTTCTTTGAGTCTTGCATATCTGTAACTCTTCTGAAAAACTTTTTGGTGCCTTGTTATAGGTGCTGCATCATGTTTTGTGTGGTGTAGATGGAGTTAATGACTTTTTTCTCCACCAAGAAATGTGATATATCTTTATTAACTGAGATGAAAGAATTGCTACTACTTAAGGAGGAATAACAGGGAAATAAAAGGCCTATGAGTTTATTTTTATTGTTTTAGAGTTTATACTAGTATATATCAGGTATGTTTGACTATCTGAGGATGGACAGACAGAAGTCTTGCTATTCTGTCTAGCAGTTGTGCATAGTATGAAAGACTTTACCATGATGTTGCAACACATTTAGTTTCCCTTCAAACTTTTACTGAACAGGGACATTCTGTGCTTACATTTGTATCCATGCAAAGGACCGGAGAGTTGTTTTTTTAAAGATATATAATACCCAGGTTCCTGCGACCTTGGTCCTTCACCCACTGATCACCTGATTATAGTCTTGTTTGTTTTTAATATTAAATTGATCGTTTGTAGGCTCTTATTGAGGAAGTTGGCGCCTGCATAACACCAGCTGTGTGTGGTGTTAGAATGGAACAATAATTCAGGGATGCAGCCTATGCCTTGCCTTTGTTTCCTGAAATTGTGCATTGATTTCTTTTGTCAGTAGAATGCTGCGCATGAATGAAAGCAACATTTTCTATTTTTAGTTTGTTTTTGGTGGGGGCAGATATCTTTAAAAAGTAAATAATTCATCTGCAAATTAAAATTTTATTCAGTACATCTAGTATACTTTTGAAAATTGATAGTAGAAATAAGACTAAGCACAAGCTGTGCCAGGTTTTGGACTCTGGGAAATTTCCTTCTCAGCTACTGTGAAAATGACAGGTAATCATTTAAGCTGCCTTTTGAGAGAATTCTGTTGAGCAGAGAGAGGAAGTGGGGATGGGACCATTTAGGTGGCAATTGTGTCTTTTCCTGGGGCAAACATATACCACATTCACACACTTTTAGGTTTGACTTCCTGTTTTATATATATTTTTTAATGTAAGTGTCATTGTTCAGCATGACAGCCGAAAGACCCATTATATGCTTACAAAATCCAGCAGATTGCTTCCTAACAAGTTTCTTCCTCTACCTAACCAGATTTAAAAGCTGTTGGTTGGACCTAGCATTCTGGCTCTAGGAACATTGGCAATGCAAGCAGAGAGAGCAGCTTTGCCCTGAACAGCTGCCACGGAAGCCTCATGGGCAGCCAGGACAATTGCCTGTGCCATGTTTTGTGAGGCGGTCTTCCCCTTGAACATTGGTGTTTTATGCTGGTGATTAGGAGAATTTGGCATTTGGGAGCCAGGTCCTGTGACCTTGTATTTTGTATGAAAATACACAGCATTGCATTTTTATGTTATGCACTTAATATACAGTCCTACAACAAAAGTTTCAAGGAGAGCCAATTTCAAGCTGAAAAGGAAAAGATTTTTATGGCACTATTTAAACTAAGCAAGGTACACAATAATAGATTAGAATGAGGTGGAAAACACACAAGTCTGTGGTAAAAGACTCAAACAAAAAGACTGATCTTGGGCTCTGACCATCAATTTCTGCACAGTTTTCTTCAGAATCAAGATAATTGAATGTAGTGATGTTTTCAAATTCTCCTGTTGGAGATGGAAGGAGTATTCTGTTTTCATGAGATGGTTAACGTCAGTTACATGTTCAGCACACTGTGTTGCATTGAATGATATATATTTTTTGGGGATATTTTTATGTTCCCTAAGGGCTTTTACTGCTAGCCCGTACTTCTCATTGTGTGAAAGAAATATGAAATGGGAATTAAATGGCAGATATCATGATCTTGAATTTCATGAAATTATTTCTAGATAATGTTGAATCTAATATCTGTCATTATCATTTACTTCATACTTCCCAACATTTAAGCTGTCCTGTCAATGGTAGATACTCTGGGAAATAATTTACTGCAGTAGGCTTCTAGAACAGAAAAGTGACTTCAGAATCCTTGAAATAATTGTTTCAGATATGGATTATCAGTGTATGGAGATATTGAGAGGAGATGTTAGTAACAATTCTTAGTGTCCTATGTTCTTGAGGTGGTTAGACAGGGGAGTAAAAAGGGAGATGAAAAGTATCTGGACTTTCTATCACTACTGCCTTGAATGGAAAATACCTGATGGATATTAAGTGTTGAAAAGATATTCTAAAGTGATAACTTTCAAAAGGGATAATTCTAGGTAGATTGAATGCCATGACTTTAAGGATAATTTTCTGTTATATACCTGGAGTCTCTCCATGGCTAATGATTATTCACAAGTTAATTGCAAGAACATCTCAGCATACTAACTAAAGGGGGCCAAGGTTAATGGCAGGGTTAGGCAGTTCCTACTGTGAGAAAGGCTTGGTTTATTTACTTGCATGTGTGGGCCAGATTTAGTCCTTCTTATAAATAAGAGTTTTCTCCAGTGAATATTGATTGATGAATACCAATTATATTTTTATTTCTCAAGACTTGGTGAAAAAAAATTTTTGTGAGGCAATATTGGTTTAGATGCTGTGTAATTTAGAGGAATAAGATTATACTGTTTAGGTATATATTACCACACTACATCCACCACCAACGTACCCATGGTCCTCTGAAATCCAAGGTACCCATGGTCTATAGACAATTCTAAGGTACCCATGGTCCTCTGAAATCCAACTGTACCCACTCCTTATTTTCTCCCCCTCCCCCCTGGTAGCCTCAATTCTATTGACAGATTTTGGAGGTTTGTTATTAGTTGGTTTATCTGACCCTTGTCTTGTTTCTTTATATTCTGCATATAAGTAACACTTTCTGGTATTTGTATTTTTCCTTATGATTTATTTTGCTTGGCATAATCCTCGAGTTCTCTTCATGGTATTGCAAGAGTTTATCATTTTTCATATCTGAGTAGTATCCCATGTGTATATATCACCTCTTCTTAATCTGCCCATCTGTCTTTTGGACACTTAGGTTGTTTCCATTCTTAGCTATTGTAAATAGTGCTTCAGTGAAACTAAAAGTGCATACACTCCTTATAAGTAGTGTCTATTTTTAAAACATGAAGCCATTAAAATATTTTCAGCCTATAAGTATCTGACATAGCATTGTTTCCTTAGCATACTAGAGTTCATTTTCATTGTAGAAATCTTTTTTTTTTTGAGAATAGGTGTCACTATTTTTGCTCGTGGAACCACAGGCTCTCCTTGCCCGGGATACCACGGACTCAAGCAATCCCCAGCCTCATCTTCCCAGGTAGCTGGGATTACAGGCATGCGCCACCAGGCCCAGCTATTTTTTTGGAACTAGGTCTCACTATGGGCCCCAGGCGGGACTCAACATTGTAGAAATCTTAAGTAACAAACATAGTAAAAAGAGGGAAGGAGCAAATAAAGAAGGCTGTGTGCTTTGGAGTCAGGCAGATTTTTGGACTGAATCTGGGTTCTGCCCTTTACTGGGCAAGAGATCTTTTGTGATTTTATAGTCTTTCAATTGAATATAATTCCAGCCCACATTAACTGGTTTGATAAGATACTATGTGTATATGGCCTAAAACAATACTCCTCATACAGTATGTGTTGATTGTGTAGTTAGACAAATGTAGGTGGGATAAACGTTTATTGAACACTTGTAGGGCAGTGTACAGAGAGATTTACATTATACATATATATGTAAATCTGTATAATGTATGTGTTATATGTTATTTATAATATAAAAGTATATATGCAGGAGTGTATATATAAAAGAAATCCAGTAAGCATTTCCAAATCTGTCTTTTTTT